>JBCJKH010004245.1:0-40782 GCA_039877255.1 Loriculus beryllinus | reverse complement strand
CTGTCTCCGCAGTACAGCTGCACATGAGCCAAGTAATCAAGTTTTTTGCCAGGGATTCGATAAATTGAGAAGTAGGCATTTTTTCCCCAAATTCCCATACATACACAGCTAGCCAATATAGAGGATATGGGCAAGTGGCTGGGATCCCACACAACCCCTCCAAGGGGACCATGCTCTTTGTGTGGGTCTCCTTAGTGTCATTTACTTGTCAGTTACTCCTAGCTTGTGTCTTCCAGGGTTCTTGGGTCAGAAGGCCTTGATCCCTTGACAGGCTTTGATCCCTTGGTATCACTGGGAGAACAGTGCCAGGCCTCCTGCAGGCTTGCATGCAGCATTTAGGGAGGGCTCTACTGTCCTACCATAGCCAGTCCCAGTCCCAGAATGATAAAATCAAGTGAGAGTCTAAGCTTTTGTAATTTTTAATAGTGTAAATTTGTGATTACAAAGAAAAGCTAAAAATCCATCAGGGGTGTCACCAGGTGTCTCATAAAACAGCTGGCAAAGAGAAAAAAGTCACTGTTTTTAATCTCATTACTTTGGAAGGTCTGACTCACGACTGCTAAGTACTAAAGCTGACAGAGGCGATGTAATACATCTAAATGCTGCTGCAAAGAAGTTGAACATCCTGCCTCCAAACTCTGATGTAGCTAAAACTTAATGAATATTTTGGACTGTCTTGGCAGAAGCAACTCATTTGAGTCACGAAGTTCAGCTAAGCCAGGAACTGGACTCTGTCTGCAGCAGCCCAAAGATACCATTGCCTTGGCACTTGCTGAAAATGAACAACAAAGCAAAGCTCCTTGCTTGTTTTCATATTTTCTGACTCTGAATCTCTGACAAATAAATCACTGAAGCTGATGAAAACTGAGCAATTAGCAAGGTGAAGCCCTAAGAGGCAATCAGCCCCAGACTTTATTGCAGCTGCTTGTATGGTTCCTCAGCACTTCTTTGCCTCCAGCAATTGAGTAGCAACAACTTGCATGAAAATGTATTTCGGAAATTCATTAGTAACAGTCCAAGTAAATTGTGGTATTAGTGCAGCTCAATGTTAAGCTTATAATTAAAAGATGCCTAATCGAACTAGGTCTTTCAAATACCTTTAAATACTACCTATGTGTTTGGCTTATGTATTAGAGGCACATTGGTTTGGTTTTGTTGCTCTTCTGTCACTATACAAACTGTCTCATTTAAGGCCATTTAAATGGTAATAGCTTGTTTTAGTAACACCAACGGAAATGGTTTCTTGCATATTTAAATGATTATTTAAGACACTGCAAGCCACAGTGCTATTATGAGATAATTCTAAAGGAATTAATCCACAAGATGTACCTGTCTACGAAATAGCATCCATCTCTCCTAGTTGGTCTGAGGGGGCTGGGAGAAAGAGGGGCACAGAGTGTGCCCCACTTCATTTAACCCTTCAGGGAGTACTCTGAATTTCTAATGAGTGTCCACTTCACAAATATGCTGCTTCAACCGATGTTACTCAACCTTTCTACCAAACTGAAACTCTGACAGATGCACATACTTCTCCTGTTTCCAGAGTAATGCCTCCATGACAGCACTGAGAAACTGATAAAATTTCTGATTTACTTATCAGTTGATGAGATCGATTAAAAAAATAGGAAACATGCATATTCTACCAAGGAAAAGCTGGTTTCAACTTGCTGTAAAGAGGACACTAGACTGGCACGAAAGACTGGGTCAGTGTATTAACTGTTTATAGAAAAAGAATGCAGCTTCAGGTGACCTGGCAAAAGTCACAAGTCAGCCAGAAGTCACTGAAAAGTTTTGGTTGAAATTGGTAAAGAAGTCAGGTATTTGTAAAGCAGTTAGTTCGATTGCTATAAAGCAGATAGTTCAATTGCTCTACAAAGAAAATTTAATTAAATATTTATGTCTAGAAGTGTTCGACCTTGCAGCTCAATTCAGAAGTAACTTACATATCTTCCACAAAACCAATGAGGGGGGCAGTGGTATCACATCCTTTTATGGGCAAGTAGTTAGTTACCTTCCTAAAAGGATTAAAAGAAAATACAAATTCCAGAAACCTAAAAAAAAGCGGGAAGGCACTAAAGAGACACAGAGCTGCCCTTGGGGACCAGCTAGCTAAACAGTTTGTTGACAGACATGTATGTATTCATTTCTTCTCCCCTCCCAAACTGAGGAAAGGCCAAAGGCTGTTGAACCTTGAACAGTGAAGGACTGCAGAGAATGGCTTTGGTCAGAAACGTATGTGTGAGTGACATCTCAGCATGAGTGAGCTTAGAGAATAAACCTCGAGCATCAGCAGAATAAACCTCGAGCATGGCTGAATAAGAACTGAAGCATCTTTCAGAGCAGGCTTTGATGAGTCCAAAGTGTTTGGGGATGTGAGCCAGGACACTGCCTTGGGTTACTGACCGACTCTTCTGGCATTCAAGGAAGTGGGATTTTGATGCAATTCTGTTTATTTACAAAAATATACAAAACCACCCGATTCCATTGCTTTTGTGGCTTTTCTTTTTCTTCTGGCTGGACTAGCCAAAGTCCACAGCCTCTACTGTGTGGCCAGGCCCACCTCTTGTGGAGGTGCCTCCTGCATTAGCACACATTTCAACACCTTGCTTGTCTTGTTGACATCTGTGCAAACAGAGACCTGACAGATGGAGGAAATGAAGTTCACAGCCTTTATGTTCAGCTGCTCTGGGTGAGATGAAGCACCCTGAAATCCTGTTAGGTTCACTTGAGTGATGTGGAATATCAGTGCTGTGCTATGAACAACTGACTCCCAGATATCTAGTAATACCATGAGGAGTGGCGAACATGAGCTGGCGAGCGATGGTCATTAGAGGTTGGATTTCCCACAGAGTAATAGGCAGCAAAGGTATTTCCACTCATCATGAGACACATTCCACTGTCACCAGATAGATTTATATTCCAAGAATATAAAGATCACAAGAACTTTCTTCCTGCCCAATTTGATACTTGGTTTCCTTGCTATGAATGGTTAATTCCCAAATCTGTTTACTCCTAGCTTTTCTGCAGGGTTTCTTTCTGTCCTAAAGACACTTCCCCTCCCTTCACAGACATTCCTCAGACATTCTGCATCTGTTGTGGTTCCCTGGGCATAAGCTGTCACCTGAAGCTTATGATCTGAAGATGGTCAAGACCTAACCATGGTCAAGGCTTAGGAAATGGCTTCAGACAAGGGAATAAGCAGGACTTGTGGAGCCAAACAATTCTGTATGAGCAGAACCCAGGAACAGCTTATAGGTAGAAAATTTCAAAGTAATGTTAGGAAGTATATCTTCAAAATTGGAGGAGGGAAGGGGAACAGACAGAGGAGGTTAAGAAGGTCATTTATGTGGAGACAAGTTATGAAGCACAGTCTATGCTGCATATTATACTTTCCTCTGATGCCTTCAGCTGTGATCATAAGTAGAGCTGGTGAACTACCAGTATGATCCAAATCAGTAACTCCTATGTGCCCTCAAGCAGTCTGCTTCTTTCAGTAAGTAATGAAACAGAAAAGAACCACCCAAGCCAACCAAACCCCAGAAATATCTGCAGACAGCAACACCGCTATTTACTGACACACTGTATGTAATTCAGCTCTTTTAAAACAGATCAACCAGCCTGACAAATGAGCATCCTGTCACCTCTTACAAGAATGTTGACCTGGCAAAGTATGAAACAAAAACTTTTCTGCTCACTGGAAAGCTCACATAACCACCAGACAGAGCCACAACACTGCCTTTGATTCTGCCATGGTAAGGACTCTGGGAAAATGAAATTAGGAAAGAATTAAGCATTTTAAAATATTTGTTCAGCATAAGTGAAGCTATATTAATGTAAAGAAGTTTTATATAGTTAAAAATGAATAAATGCTCCAAGTCCAACATATTGCAAAAGCAGTTCTGCTGCTGCCAAGTTAAGCTAAGATGAAAGATGTTAACTCTGTTTCTGTACAGAAAGTCTTGTTACCTCCTATCATGACACTGTGTCCAGTCAAAACAAACCTACTGAAAGTAAAAAGTGTTAATAAGACGTTTTCTAATCTAGCAATCAACATGTTATTGAAGCCAGAAGACGTAAGGCTGCAAGAATGATGAGCAACCTCCCTGATTATCACCATAGCTGGGCTCCACCACAGACTGTCCTGCTACACTGTGAGCAAATGGTCCAGTAGATCCAGCCACTTGGCTTGCTTGAAAAATGAACCCAATGGGCTTGAGCACATTTACATTTCATCTGTGGCAATACAGTCTGAGATAGGATTTCTCTCTCAACATGCAGATCCCAGTCCACTTAGTACTTTATGTCAGTAAATTTTATATTAGTATTTTAAAAACCTAATGAAAAGTAAAAAGCCTTCAGAAAGAAAGCAAAACCTTGTATAATGTCATTGAAGCAAGATGCTCTGTTTAGTGTTGCACACTGGTTAGTCCTTAGTGGAGCAGCTATGAAGCAACTTGGGATATAAACCATCGTAAACACCTCTAATGTTGAACAACAAATGGTAGCAAATGAATACAAATAAAACAAGCATCATAAATGACCACATGCTGACTCTTCGCCATACTGGGAATCTAAGTGAGGCCCTCAGTGCCCCATGGGTGCAACCACTGCCTCCAGGTAAAGGGGGCAGGCATATTCAGGATATTTTGTTCAAGTCTTCTATATCTGTGCTGAGAATGAGCCAGCTCACTCTATTTTCCAGTCTTGACATGATTCTGAAAAACTTGCTCAGCTGCATATTAGCCATAAGCAATAGGAAGAAGATATGTGCAAAACACCTTTTAATAAAGAAATAAGAAAGAAGTGAAACCCTTCACTTCAGAGAGAACTAATAGGCACATATATCACAAAACACCATAAGGGAAGGAAAACAATTTTCCAGTTTCCTCCTCATGATGTCTTCACAGATTAGTAGAGTGGTTGCTTGCAAGAGTCCCATCCATTTCTCATGCTCCATGGGAACATCAATAACCCCTCAGGAGGGACTGCATGAAAGAAAGATATATGCACTAGAAACTACATATGGGTAATTGATCTCTGTGCATCATTAGGAAAAGAGAGTATGAGTCAGTGCAACTAGCAATACAACTGTATCACAATGTGGCAGCTAGACAGCTGGGCTCCTAGGGAGGAAATTAGAAGCAGCTGGAGTTGTCTCCCTGCACCATATTAATCCCCAAGCTGTATTTTGTCACAGAACAAAGGTAGACTGATTGGCAGTGCCCAGTTTTCAATTCTGGAGCCTGGAGCACCCCAATAGCAGTCAGCAGCCTTCCATTTTCTAGGACATTCTGGGAGACTTTTGTTCTCCCCATACACAACACCTGCCTGTGCGCTTCCAATGGCCAAGAAAGACAAGAACTCAAAATGCAAGATGTGGCATAAAATTACTTTGACTTGTCAAGACACAGATGCAGCAGGAATGGTGCAGGAGGGGTATCTGCCCAATGCACCTTCTAGCATAAGGGGAAGTGAAAAAAAAGAGAGGCTGGGTGAATCAAGTGTGCGACAGCCTCCTAAGAAGAAAACCCAGGAAGCCAGGAGCTGCAGCAGAGGATGCAGAGCAGCAAGAGGAAGGAGGGGATGCACATGTGGTGCCTGTGAAGTCCTCCTAGTCTTCCTACCCTCCCAAACATACACTCAAGGAGGTGAAGGAGAGGAAAGGCATTAATGGAAAGCCCTACCCAGCTGCAATTCAATCTGGGGGTGAGGTAGCATGAGATACAGGAACCCTCTGATGGCTGACTGGGGTACACAACAACTTCCAGAAGTTTGTAAAGAAGATGCTAGATTCAGCTCACATAAGACAAGCAGGTTGTGCGGTGGAGCAAAATAAGGACTTATATTCATCACTGGGAAAGCTCATTGAGGCCTAGAAATTTCACACGTGTGCATTTAGAAATGAAAAGCTAAAAAGAGTTGATGATCTTATTAATCTGAACATTACTTCCTGGGAAGGCTAATAAAGGCATATTTATTTCCCTTAGAGAAGGGATATTTTCAGAACTAAAAAGTTCATTTTAAAAAGCCCCATGACAAATTTTTTAGGAGGGTTTCTCTTCTGCTTTTCTGTGGAGGACAGATGGCTCAGGAGTCAGAGAGAGGAGAACTGACCTGAGAAATAGCTCTGTCCTGTTAGCTACAGTCTCTTATTGAAGTGAGGCAGCTTTTCATTCCAGTGAACAATCCCATCAGCATTTCACATCTCTGCATGACTGTCCACAGAATAGTTTTATCAGTGCTATTAATTCCTTGCATTCACCCATGGAGGAGGCTCATGTTCACATCCAGAGAAACGAGGCTGTGATCACTGTAGCTGGAGGTGCTCAGGAGTGCCCTGACTCCATTTGCACCAGATCACAACAATGCCTTCAGCTTTTGTGACTGAACATCACGGCATTCACCCACTCCAGACATGAGGACTTCTCTCTTCTGACAACTGGATACAAAGCCTCTGTGAAAGGGCTGAAACATCCTCACTCCATCCACAGAACAGACTTGTGTTTTCTACAGGGAAAGCTGTTGGGAGCCCTTTAGGTGGTGAAGCCACAGGTTTGGACCCACAGCTTGACACGTGCTGTCTGTTCATGGTATGCAGCAGTTTCAGGTCTCATCAGCCATACCTCAGGATGTTATTTTTCTCACTTGAAATGTAAGTAAGGCTTAAAACACCACTACATACAAATGCAGGTTTATAACTATCATTAAATTTCCTTCTGAAACACAGTATACAGCGGTGTACACATTACTGAAACCTGGAATTGAAAATGTGCCCATTTTCAGAGAAGTGCATGGGAACATGCTAAAATATAAGTACTTACCGTTATTTTTATGTTGCTGCCATCTTTTAGCACAGAACATGAAGGGTCTTTAACCACCTTAATGAACTACGCTTCATAACACCCCTGAGATTTAAGCAATAATTAGCCAGCCATTATAGTAAAACAATGACAGACTCTATAGAAAAAATCCAGTGCTCATTTGCTGTTGATACCTCTGAATGCTATCAAATTCTAAAGAATAATTTGTATCGTTTGCAATGTCATAACTGATTAACTGCACACTCTCACTCCTGGGGTATTTTTCAAAAGTAAACCTTTCAAGTATTTCTCTTTCTATGAAAGTTTCTGCCCAGACCTATCTTTATTCTAGGGTGAATTCCATTTTGTTTTCTGACCCCACTTCGATATTTTGTGAGGACTTGCTTAATATGCATGGGCAGTGAGCATCCTGGTATGTGTTTTTCTAGTTCTGTGCTCTGATGCCTTCCTTTCTAATGTAAGTATTTTCTAGGCTTCTAAAATGACAGATGGAAACTGCCTGGTTCTAATTTAGCTTTAATCACCTCTCATTCAGCCTGCACCTCTAAGTAGAGCGGCCTGCTCTCTGGGATATTAAAGTCTTAAAAGTTCCTCCTGCAGAATCAAGGACTGTTATCTTCAATGCTCCATGATTTTTGTTTCACTGGGCTCAGCGGGTTTTTTACATTTAGCACCTCTTGGTCTTGGTTTAGAGGTGTAAGAGAAAGCAAGTTCTCTTTAAGTACAGTGCTGAGAAAGGCAAAGAGAATGCAGTTTGATTTGGGAATAAAACCTCAGGGCGTTCAAAGAACATTTTTCAAAATAGAAAGCTGGCAGTTATTTACTAAAGCTGCACAATCTATGATTAATACTAACTGGGACTCAAGGGCACCACAGCCACCGGAGGGCTAACATTTTCCTATTCAAATAGAAGACGCAGGTTGAGACAATCCAACATTAGCTGTAAGGTTCAGACACAGCATATGCCCTTAGCTTCTACCCAAGTTTTCATTAAATCAAGCTTCCTGTTATGAGTACTCCATGAGGCATAAACTTGAGGCTTTCTCAGTAAGACATTAAGAGTGTTTAGCTTCTTGACAAACAGTTCATAGTTTTAGTTATGGTAGATGTTACCCTCATGACCTGTTTGCATGCTGAATATCCGATTTTGCTGCAGATTAACTGCAGGTCCACTCAACTACTTGGCCCATGGGCAAGATAGGTACTTAGTTTTCCAAGCTACCAGAAACGAAGAGTGACCACAGGGCCCCCCCCCCCCCCCCAGCCTGGGACTGCATCTCCATCTAAAGATACATTTGTGTAAATACTAACTGGTATCTATAAAAGTCTGCATTAATTGTTCTAAAAACCAGCAGTATTTTATACTCAGCAGCCTACTCATTCATGATGAAATAAACTATGAAACAAAGACCTGAATAATATCATATCTAAAAATAGCCAGTTCAGACCAGTGCAGTAAAGAATCGTAATATTGGCACTAATTACAGGCCAACAATTGCAGACCTTAGAGCTAAGAGCAGATTTCTGAAACAAGCCAGAACAAGATGTACTCATAAAGACAAAACACTGTGGGATGCTATCATGAAGATGGCTGCACCAGATCAGCCTCATACTGAGATGGCAAGGAGACCCTCTTAAATCATTAGTGAAGCTGCAGCATCTCATTATTTTTAATAGCTCTTGATATAAATACTGTTTCCAAAGTACCTACAAATAAGCCTACTCAGTAATCTCTAGGGTTCAACACTGGAGCTTCCTCCACAATGCTCCATGGTAGCATTCCTTCACAATGCTAGAACTTCATTCACAGAATCAGGCAGGCTACAACTAATGCATCATTAATAACTCATAGAATACCTTCCACTCCAGCTTCACCTGCCGCATTTGAGATCAGCCTCCCAGAGCTGCTTATTAACTACTGCCAGACCTTCAGCAGGCGGGTCAGCGTGACCCCCATTGATCTCAACAAAACTGTATAACCACCCACTGATCTATGGTTTAGACACAAGACACAGGATGCACAGAGGAAAGGTTTAAAGGTGCCCATTAGCACTCTTCACACAGGAGATGAGAGGAAGACAGTGTGGAGTATCATGGGCCATCAGAAACCCAGTAAGAGAGCACTGGGAATGAAAAAGGAGGCTCCAGTAGACTAAGGGCAATCAAAGATGAGAGAGAATGGCAAAGTTCGTTTGCCAGGAGTCTAGGGAAAAAGGGTGCTCCTGAAATGCAAGAGAACTGTCAGCTCTCTCAGAGCAGGAGGAAAATCAAAAGCTGGGTAAGAAGAAAGCGAGAAATCACATCCTGAAACAAGGAAGTTTCTACAGTGCTTTATGGCTCCCCTTGTTAACCGAATGACAGTGCAGGGCACACCAGCAAGTCACATTAACCATCTCTGCTGAGTGGAGATGCCAGGGGAGCCTGCACACATTGGCTTCCCAGCAACTCCCCAAGAAGAAGCACATCTTAGCATACACCTGTTTTCTTGCTGCCCACACTGTTCACTTCAATCCTCACTCTCAGGAGCAGCAAGATAAAGCCTGCATTAGAAAGCCACATGCTTCCTCCTGGGTGAACAGACCTGCCATGCTCTGCCATGCTTCACAGAACTGCAAACATGTCCTGGACTTCTGCTTACCCTGGACTTCTGCTTACCCAAAACAGCAATACTTTTGATGGACACTAAAGGATACAGAAAAAAAGGACAATGATTAAACAAAATGATTGCATCATTCACCTGAATAAAGAAAATGGCATTTGCCATTGCTATCCATCTAGCATTCTAACCGTGGTTCTATACCCGTAATTTTATAATGTCACTCCCCAATCCCTGTATCCATAAACAGAGATACCCTGTGTCCCAGAAATGCCATTACTGCAAAGGCATTACTGTGGGATCATCAGACTTCCAGGGCTCTCAAACTTTTCTAAAGTTACCTTAAATGCATTAGAGAATTACAGGGTACAATTTTACAGAAGGGAAAATGAGACACAGAAATATCAGTGCCATAATATCAACCAATTTTGGTTTCATTCTGCACAAAATTCACACTCTTACAGCACTTAATACATTCAAAGTGCATCTTTAATTGATACAGTTTCCAGTTGAAACACTCAGTTCCACACTAATTTTCTAAGGAGACAAAAAGTTCTCTGAGGAGCAGCAGTGAAGGCTGGCTTCTTGAACTCTCATGTCTTGTAGCTCGAAAGCCTTGATGCTTGTGAGCTCTGACGTAAGTTCTTCCCAGAGCTAAGAATTCCACCCACTGGCCTTTTGGTACCAAACCTGGTGGATTAGAGCTAACTGCCTGCACCAAAGAAAAAAAAAGGGAAAAGTCCTCATCCTTCCCTTTCCAGACTAGGCACACCAAAATGCTGCACTGTAATCTACACACCTCACGGGGGTGAGAGATCTTGTGCCTAGCTGTCCTCAGAGGAATAGAAACTCATCAACAGCAACTGGGGACTTCCTTAACCCATACGCCAGTAAGGGATTAAATGGATATTTGTACTTCTGGATTTCTGCTTTGGAGCAGAGGGGAGTCTGAAGGCAAATATGGGAGCAGAGTCCCTTCTCCAAGCCTGTAAGACAGGAGGCAAGACAGCCACAGTCACAGGGTGGCACATCCTTTATTCCTTGCAAGGCCCAAAACCGATTCTGTTGTGTAATACAAAAAGCTTTTGCTCTTTTTCTTCCCAAGATACCAGATCCTTGCAGCCCACCAGCCTACTCTCAAAGACCAGCAAACAGACAAAATCAAACTATTTTCATTAATCTCACCCTTAAAATGGAGGACTCCCTTTTCCCCCCTCAAATTCTAGACAAAGAATTCAGCCCAAGTCAGATATTCAGCATTATCATCTCTGATCAGACACTTAAAGGACTGAAGTTATTACTCCAGGACTGCAAACCTTCCAATGCACTATGCCAGCTCTCATAACTATGATGAATCCCACAATGATGCTAAAGGACCAGTGTCTGGATCAGTGTCATCAGAAGAACATATCACCTGCCAATAGGAAAAAATACAATACCATAGTTTAAAGTTTTTAGCTCTCCTAAAGAAAATATGAAATGGGATCTCAGTACATCTGAAAGCTTAGGAATATGAATGAAGAAAGCAGGGGTTTTGGTCAGTCTCAATTTTTAAACACTTGACATCAGCAATTCTGCTATTTGCCCCAAAATATCACTTATAAAGAAGCTAAATAGATTGGCATTCTTAAAACTAAAAAAGGAAAGAGAATACAATTAGAGCTAGTTATAAATATTAAAAAGTAGATAAATAATGAATAAATGCTAATTTTACCTCTCTTCCTGTACTTACTAAAATTTGAAATATGCCTACTGGTCCTTTCTGTATTATATTTCATAGGCCTTTTTCCTCTACATGAATTTAAAACAGCACATTTGAATTCTGCTTGTGGAAAAATTTTGACCCACCACTGAGCACAAAGACATATATTGAAAGCAAAACCAGAAGTTGCCCATGAAAGTCACACTTCAATTAAAGACATTTTTGGTTACACAGTAGAATATTTGCACCTTGTAAATGGAGCTAGAGCTATTTTCCCTTTGAGCAACGTCCTGCAAACGTTCTTGCATCTGTGACTTTATTTGCATGAATTCAGTGTGGTAATTCTTGTAAGTAGAAGTTATTTACACAGTTCAGTTCACTTCAGCTAATTTTGGAATCAAAATATATATGAAAATACACTGAAATGTCAAAACTTCTCACAGAGCAAGGGAGCCATTTGATGCTGAGCACTACGTGACACTGAGCTATTCCTTGCCTTCCAGGATCAGTAACGGAACTCATAAAAATGTCATTGCAAAGTTTTGCAAACTAAGAGCTTTGTTAGGCTTTCCTGCACTACACTGCTTTACACACTACAGCCCAGATGACTACTTACTGCCCAAACTGCTGCAAGCCTGCAAACTCCTCAAAACCAAGTCTGGCTCAACTGGAGTTCAAAGGAGGGTTTTGTGGCATATGGCAAAATGTGTTTCGGCCAAAGGAATTTTGGATCTCCTTGATCCTAACAATTTTTGTTTTACCTCAGCATGATTTATTTTTATTTCATTTTTGTTTTCAGTGCGGTTTGAGAAGTCTCACTGGTGGCACCCAAGCACAGGAAAGCCAATCACTAGGCAGGAACTCTGCCTAGCACCAACAGAGGGTGGAAACCATGCAAGAAGGTTCAGTTCCTTTCAGCTCTCCTATCTTCAGCGTTCAGGGGAGTCCTGGCCTAAATTATAACAGTAATTGCCTTCTGGCTGCCTCTGCTCCTGGCAGGGACAGGGACAGGGACAGAAGCAGCTCCTCGGCCTCAGGAGCTCATGAGTAGGGATGACTCAAGAGAAAGCAATTACCGTAACACAGATCATCTTCCTGTGCCTTTCTCCAAGGCTGGTATTAATGGTGATGCTGAGATGACAGGAGGAAAATGAATGCCATGGGTTTTTTTCCAGTATGCCAGAACCTGTGTTGGAAGACAGTGTGATCTTCCCTCAGCTGGGGACAGTGCTTGGGCCATGCCCTGCCTGCACATCACATCCAGAACTGCCAGAAGAAAACATCTTCCAGGCACATGAGGGCACACACAGCCGGTGGAGTAAGAAACCTGATTTATGGAACGCGAACACCATATGGCACAATTTCCTCTCATTTCATTCCATTTCATATCTTGTAGTTGAAAAAGAAAATATCCCATGCTGTCTAGTTTATTGAAGGAGAGAGTCAGGTTACAATAACAGCAGAGATTAACCCTATCAAAGCAGCATTCACTCACTTCAATTAATAAATGCAGAGAGATACCAATCTGTGACCAGGGTAGAAGATAAAAACTGAATTGAAAAACACCATGGAGAAAAAGTGGCATTCCTACCAAAGGAGGATTTATTCATAAAGCAGGAAAACGATTTCCAAGCTGTTGAAAATCATCTATGCAACAAGAAATTAATATAGTGATACTCAGATATGAGCCCAGCACTTCAGTCAGAATCACTGCCCCTTTTACTAACGATGGAAACTCTTGAGAAATGCATCACTGCAGAGTTCACAGGTCTTTTACCAAGAGGACAACAGTGTGGATTAAGCATCATCTTGCAGAGACAAAGCAAACTTTTTTTTCAATCAGTAAAATGCAGAAATGGTCCGAATTACCTGAAAGAACATTTGTGAGACGTAACAGGACAAGGTGGTGGGAAATTAGAAGAAATTAGTATTTCCATGGTTCTTTGGAAACTTGGAGAGAAGAAACTTGTCCCAGGCATTACCAGAAATGTGGTAGAACTAAGAGAGTTTCCAATTTCAGACTAGTATCATGTGTTCATTTAACAATAAAGGTAACCTGCCTGTTGGTGCCCCTGGCATGGTGAGGCTGTCTCTCATGGCCAAGGCAGGGAGGACCAATAAATACACCACTGGTATTCCCTGGAAGGCTGTTGGAAGGGCTGCTATGTGGCTGCAAGGGCTGGGAAGTCAGAGCCAAGCTGAGGTGATCGCCATGCCACTCTCCTTTTGCCTCATGCCTCTCCTGTCATCTAGAGGCACAGGTTACGACCAGCATATCTATTTCACTTGCCTGGAACAGTGGAGAGAATCCTAAAACAAGCCATGAAGTACTAAGTCCAACTTATTTGTCTAATTTACCATTTGGTTTTTTTCTTTATTTATTATGATGATCAGTGACTTCCAGTCTCCATCTCAGTACAAAGACACAGACAAGCCTGGTACAGTCTCTTTAATGGAAACAGAGCTGAAAAACATGTGTGTCAATTAGCAACCCCTAGTAAAAGGTCAGACTGTTACAGTAATGAAACGATTACTGCTAGATGTTGCTATTATTAGTTATAACACAGTGGCACTTTCAGTCTAGGACAAGACCTCACTGTGCTGGTGAAACACAAACATTGAACAGAATGCATGATCCACATGGTTCTGCTTGCAGAGCCATGACCTTGTGCCTGACCCTACTGATGCTCTTTAAAACATACTAACAAAAGTGTTATGTATATTAAAATTAGCAGTGGCGATAGTAGCAGTTATTCCTCCTATCAGGAGGAATGCAGGTTATTTAGTTTGGGAATGCCATTTTCCTTCCACAATCAGTACTGCAAGGAGTTCACCCTGCCCAGAAGGTGGGAATGCAGGAGGAGAGCATCACAGCTGCTGCACAGGCTTTTGTTTCTGGTGGATATTGCTGGAAAACCAAAGCAGAACTTGTCGGCTCTCCTACATCCAAGGCAATTTCCCTTTTAAAAGGCAAGGACAGCCCCTGACTCATGCTAGCCTGGGAAAGGAGAAAGGATAATACTTAGAAACAAACTCCACAGAGAAGCAACAGCCCCATGTCCTCAAAGGTCAGCTCAGGTTTTCCAAGATGTTGTACAACCTATCAGCACAGGATGTAACCAAGAGTGAGGGTTTCAACTGAGAGAGGGAAAATGGATGCTGAGCCTTGGGGAACAAAGCTCTACCAAAATTTAGGATACTTTCCTTAGGCAGATGATGGAGGCTTCACTGCTGAAGCAATTTACAATTAGATGTTTAAAGAATCACATAAATGCAGTAGGAAAATTCACAGTGATGAAGAACATGATCCAACAGAATTTCCCTATATCTTAACATATGTCCCCTGAAGATAAACACTTACCTTTTCAAATACCAATGTGATCCAAAGCCTGCTGAAGCCTCTAGAAAGACAAAATCCAACATGGCTTCAAAATAAGGCCATAAATTTAAGGGAAGAGCCACGTGGTTTTTAATTTGTTTAAACAATAAAAAAAAAATCTAACTATAGATTTTGCCATCAATCTCAGTATATTTCTACATGCCAGGTGCTGGAAAGCTTTTGCTCTTTTTGTTTTGAAGGTCTTTGGATGGTCTGGAAGGATCACAAGTGACCATTTTTTTTTTTTGTTTCCATTCTTCCCACTAATGAAAACTGGAGAAATAAAGTTCAGCCAGTGACATGGAATGCAAAAATCTCTGATATGAGCCACATCAACTAAATCCTTCTCCTCCAAAAGGTGGATGCTATTCTTCCTTCCATATTTCTCCTCTTACAAACTTCTCTTTTTCTGCCTCCTGCTTAGTAAGCGATGGAATTAGTTGGCCAAGTCATCTCAACTACAAACAACGCTGCCTGAAGGCTGTTAACCATACAGCAAGAGGAAAGCAGTGGTTATTACAGCTCACGACTGCTGTAATTTTTCAAGGCCCAAGTGGCTGACACTTTGCATTATGTTTTTAATTTTCCAGAAGACAGCTACACATGCAAGTGGGTGTCAAAAGCAGAAACTTCATTGTTTCAGTCATCTCCTTTATATACCTTTTTCCATGTTAATGGAAAAAAGAACGAATTTCAACAGTAGTGCAACATCATCTCATCCAATTCTCCATCTCAGAAGGACAAACACCACCAGCTATGACACAGTTACATGAAGGCTCTTCCCTAAACACGCTTCAGTAAGGCAGTAAGAAAAACTGCTGCAGTGAAAGCCTCACTTAAGCCTTTATGTTTATCTGCTAGTGGAAGTCTTTCTTTCTCTCATGTATTTTCTTACAAGGTTAAAAATACCTCAGCGGTGAAAGCCATTAATAATGGAGATAATTGTGTTGCAGGGTTTGGTGTCAAGTTAACTCTTTAAAGAAGTAACAGCAAGACAAAGGTCTGGTTAATACCACACTGCCTGTTGAACTCAAAATAGCACCTCATTAACATGACGGGGTTTGAATTAAACTCAGTGCTGATGTGGTCTGTCACCTTTTCTGACAAACTGCTCCATTTTTTGCTGTTTTCCAGCTTACAGTATCACAGACACTTTAAGCAGCAAAGGCCACAACACACAGCTCTGATCTCTTGCACCATAGAAGTCACTCACAGTGAAAAGATGACTTCTGAGCCTCATGAGCAAACACTGACCAAAAGACTTTGTAGATGAAATAAGTTTCAGGCCTGGTTATGATTTGCATTACGTGCAACATCCATTCAATGCATTTTTTTTTTACCCTGCTGTGGCAGAATGGAGATGCAAGAATAAAATCCTGTCCCTCTTGGGAAGTCATCACTTGTTTTGTGTCTCAGCCTCTTACTCTTACATGTAATTCACTGAGGCACGTAAGTGGGAGGAGAAGGTGAAATTCTCAGTATGCTGCTACTTGTGACTTCAATCATTACATGAACCTCAACCTAGAGCAGCAGAGAATAACCCAGCACACCTCTAGCCTCAGGAATGATACCCATGAATGCACAGTTTTACAAACAAAGCTCCAAAGCCGGAGGGGAGCTGCTGCCTTTCAGATGGAGTTACTGACAAAAACCGAACTGGATGTAAATGCTGTAGATTCAGTCTTATAAAGAGGAACCATGTTAAGTCAGAGGAAGCCAAGGGCAACTGCTCACTGATATTTGCAATGATGTTGCTATTGCAATGAATTACATTTAAGTTCAAAATCCAAGCACAAGTCAGGCTAGTTTATCTCCAACAGTTTAACAGCCTCCATTCACCTGTATGTTTTTAAAACACACACACACACACACAAAATTATCTATTTGTGGATTTGAGGTTCTATTTCTTAAAACTCCTCCTACTAAGAAAACTAACAGATGACAGAAGAAAGAACCAAGACCTCACACTATTTCTTCATGAAAGGCAGATGTGGGAGAGCCCTAGTGCACGTCATCCACACCTCTGGACAAGGGTTCCAAACTACATGTGCTGTACACTGCCTCTACTCTTATCCTGAGAAATCCTGAGATCCTTACACAGGGAAGGAACCACATACACATCTACATATACAACAGTGGATGAAACTTCCAGACACTGAGTCTAGCACTGAAGGTAAGCCTAAGTCTCACTGTGTGCTGGCCCACAGGCACACACGCACACACATGGAGAAAACCACTAACCGACCCCATACTGCTGGAACAACTGACTTCCATGGTTATTGCCACACAATACACAGAATAAGAGAGGAGCTGCCTAACGGCAGCTGATACCAAAGCCTGTGTATTCAATCCCTGAGTGGCTATCTTTAAAACAAGGGCACAACAATATCTCACTTTGTGGAATCTGAGCTTTCTGCAATCACCTGGCAGGACTGCCTGGTCCTGTGAGGACACTGTCCTGTATGGCCTTGTAAGAGAGATGCATTCAAAGAGACAAAAGCATTGGAATAAGAATACAAATAGGAATAATAAATGCATTGCTTCCAAGTACAGCCCTGTACTGTACAGACAGATCCTGCCAGGTAACAAACTGTATTGACACTACATGATGTCTATACAGCTCTGGACTGTTAGGACTAACATCTAGGATTTTCCTAGCATGTTTACACACACTAATTACAGCAACATTTAATTAGAAGGAAACGTTCCCTGGGGCTCCCATCACAGAGCAGAAAGAGGTGGCACAGCCTTGCTATCTCTGAAACATTAGCAAAAGGCCTTCTTTCACAGTACCTCTGAAGTGCTAGAGGTGTTTTTATCAACAGGCTGTAGCCTGATGCTTAAATATTGATAATAAGAGTTATCACAGTCCCAGGAGAAATTCAGTCATACACAGCCCCTTTACCACATTATTTGAACTATCTTGTGCATGTTTATTGACAGAACTTAGAGGCTGCAAACTGTCATCTTTTAAACAGAGTGTAAATTGCATTATTTTTACCATTGTACGGTGGCTTTTGTATATTCAAACCCCCTTTGATTACCATTGCTTATTAGATGGCTTCCCTGGGCTATGACTGTGTAAGATTCAGCCACCTAAAAGTAGCCAAGGAGTATCCTGAGCTAGGGAGTCAGTCCAGACTCCACTGCAACAGCGCAGGAATTCCTGCCGGGCCACCCAGCTCCCAACATTTTCTTACTTTGCATGTAAAGAAAAAATAAGATTTTTTGTTTTAAGGAATTTTGCTTACCTGTTTGCTTTCTGCTTCTGGTGTTCTTTCCCAATTCAATTTTCCCAGTTCCTACTCACATAATGTCCAGTACTTTCTATTCTCTGTATGTATGCATTACTTATAAAAAACAGCCTTGCCCTACCCACAAAATGCATTTACTATGGATGACCACACAGTCACAGGATAATCATGTGAAATAATTTGTTCCACTTTCAGTTAGTGTCCTCTGTCCTTTACCACCTTCCACCCCTAAAATCCCAGGTTATTGCATTGTTAACTGCTATTCAGAATCTAAAGAGTCATTAAATCCAGAAGTATGTTCTTATTCTGAAGAAATTTCACATTGTCTTCTTACAATCAATACAACAAGAATACACATACAGTGTGGAGTATCTTGGCTATTATATCAGAAAGGAGAAACATATTACATTTAAAGAAAGGAAGGTGACAACTCTCAGTAATTTTAATTAGTACTAGATGAAATAGGCTAGGACCTTTGATAAATTTGTTTCTCGTTTATAGCACTGTGTTCTGTATGTGGACATTCAAGTCAGCACCAGTGAAACTGTTCTCCTGGCCAGTTTTTCAGGAACATATGATATTAGAGTCATCCACCGAGTCAATTGCAACCTGAAAAATGAATGCTCAAAACTCACCCTCACAAAACAAGAGATGAGTGAGGAACATTGCAAATTCATTTGCAACATTGTATATGCAAGTCTTCTCCTGTTTTTCCAAATTAAGGGAAATTGTGAGAAACATACAGTCATAGAATATTTCAAGTTGGAAGGGACCCATAATGGTCATCCAGTCTAACTACCTACTCCTTGCACGACTACATAACACTAAGCCATATGACTAAAACTGCATTTACCAGTAAGTGCTGCAGAGACAACAGAAACGGTGATTGTCCTATTTTCTGATCTGGCATGAACTTCAGAAGTAAAACAACTCCAGTAAACATTGGTATTATCACACAGAGCTCATGTAATCTAATTAATCACCGGTAGTTATTACTGCCAAACTCTTGACAGTCAGAATACAAACGCAATCCATGCTAAGTTAACAGTCACCTCTGCAGGCTGACTACTACTTGTTTAGCACATATAAAATACAGCTTGCTGTTGTGAAGGAAAAGAATAAGGCCTCTGTAAGAGGGCAGAAGACGTAGTCAAACTAAAAAGTGTTTGAGCATCTGGAGAACATCTTTACCCCTAGACCACAACTACAGTAAAACACCCAGTACTGGCTGGAAAAGCAAATTACAGCAGTATCTAAATAGAGATGAATTGTACTCAGGAAGCCAACAGTGTTACCTAAGTGGTCCAGAAGCATAAGGTTCTCCCAGCAAGGTGAGAAGGGTTAAGAAGGTACCGTTAACTTGGAGAAGTAGATGGTTTTGATGTAGAAAGAAGCGTTCCAGGTAGAAATTGTTAATGTCTTTAAGAGTTATCCCCTGGAGAGAAAAAGTGTGAGCTGAGCAGCAAGGACCTGAACAACACTGAAGTCAGACTAGAGGGCTGTTTCTGTTTCTAGAAGTTCAGCTCAGTGGTGCCTGTCTGCTAAAGATAGCCTGAGAGCCTTCCTCAAAATTAGACTCCTCCTCTTGCATGAATGCAAAGTCTTGCTCTGCAGGAGCATGTCCTGCGCAGCACTGAGCCCAGGAAGCTGGTCTGCCAGCCTACTTGCCCCTGAGGGCATGCAGGGATTATGGTCCTTCTGGAGGCTGCTCTTTCTGAACAAAGTTCTATGGGCAGTGCTTCCTGGCTGAATTTTGATAGCTATTAGTGAAAAGGCTGAAGACCTCGCACGAACACACAGGAAGCAGAAACTGCAAGAAGGACCTAAGTTTGCTTTTTCCAGTTATGCACTTTTTCTTTATAAACTTCATTAAAAATTCTATAAAACCACATCAACTGGTTTGAAATTTCACCACAAAAGTACCAAGGCCAATGAGGGAAAGGTAAACCCTTTGCTCCTTCTCCTTACAGAGTCACACACAATCAAGTTTAAAGTTCAACAGACACAAGTACTCACAGACTGTAGATGCCCTAAGCTCTCCCAGGGAGAGACCAACAATGTCTCATTCTCAGGCTAGCATAAATAAGAGCAAAAGAATAAACCAAATAAGTCAACTAATGCACTTCTTGATTGAACAGAAGAATAAAGCCATCTTCATTGTTTCTGCACTGCAGAGCAAGCTTCTCTGAAGGAGTACAACCACCAGCTTGTCTTTTTTTTTTCTGTTTGAAAATGCTATTTAGAAAAGATATTCTAGGTCTTTTATTCAGGGCTAGCTCATTTCTGCTCTCTCCTGCTCTCTGCAGATCTTGCAGATGCCCCATTCCTGGCGGTGTTCAAGGCCAGATTAGAGCAGGTTGCTCCAAGCCCCATCCAAGTGGAAGGTGCCTCTGCCCATGCAGGGGTGTTGGAATTAGATCTTTAAGGTCTCTTCTAGCCCAAGCCTTTATGATGCTTTGATTAGCTGCATCCAAGAGGCACACTATGCCCTACTACACTCAATTGCAACCATTTCGATGCTGCAGGTTGCATTAGCTGTACCTTAAAGACCCAGCACTTGTTCTGCACTTCACTGATTGCAAGGCACACACTGAGTTCTATCCCACTCTTGTCTTCCACCAGGCCTGCCATGCTGGGCACCCAGGTACTATACACAGCTCATTGTCATGATACACAGCTTTCTTGAGCAGCCAAACCCAACACAAGGGGACTCAGAGCAGGAGAGGGACCAGAGCCCTATATTCTTGCTGAGGGTATTTCAGATGGTAACACTGTTCCTTCTGTGGCCATTCCTGTTCACATGACCAGCAAGTGGTCCACTGCACCACCCAACCAGGAAAAATTATCCTGCGCTTGAATGTGAGGTTTCTGACAGCTCCCAATGCTTCCTTTGTTCCTGCATTTGGCTGCCCTTTATTCACTGGAGCCTGCTTATTACAAGGTATGAGTTTATCTCCATCTACTGCCTCCTTCCTTGCACCACGATCCAGGTCGTTTCAGAGGAGTCTGTTGGGGGAGGAGACGCAGGAGGGAGGGAGCGCCTGTACCTCTCCAGCACCACCTCTGTTCCCACAGAAGCAGGCATACAGGTAGGGAAGGGAGATGTCCAGGCTGTGGGGTGGAAGAGAAGTGAGTGTGGAGAAGTCTCTTTTGTGGTCACACTAAAGGGATTAAAACCCCTGTCCCTCCTGAGGTTACAGGGAGCTTTTGCTTTTGATTTTCACCGTTTGGATCTTACACAGTTCCTGTTTAGGAAGGGTCAACAAGCTATTTGATAGACTGCTCCTTTTTCCACACAAAATGGAAACCCTGGAGCACACATACAAAAGACTTTTATTTATTTATTTATTTAAATATTCTCTAACATTCAAAAGGAATTAGATAATAGCTATAATGGCCCCACCTCCTCTTGATCCTTCCTGCTGCCAGAATGTTTTGTGTATAAATCATGAGAGCACTACATTACCCTGATACTAAAAATGGAGCAGAGTCAGGAGGTGGCACAGAGCTCTGCATACAGAATACGGAGTCATATTTGGTAACATCTGCACTCAGTCTGATTCTAAGCTTCCTTGGGTGGGATAATGAACCCAAATGAGGAGGGAAAGGTTCACAGGGTGATTACAGCACAGGCTGGCTTTTAAGCTGTTTTCCTTTCAGCTTCACTTTCATCACATTTTGATTTAAGGTTGGGCTAGCTCCTGGAAAGGTTATAGAATCATAGAATCATAGAATAGTTAGGGTTGGAAAGGACCTTAAGATCATCTACTTCCAACTCTCCTGCCTTAAGCAGGGACATCTCACACTAACACCGACAGCATCACTTACATTTCCCTAAACCCAAGACAGTTGTTGAAGGGTGGTGAGAGAGTGCAGCTGAATGTCAAGATGCAATAGCACCTTTCCTCAGGTCATAGGGGTAAGACCAAATTGTTTCCTCCAGACCTGGAGAGGAAGCTTCTGAAAACCCAGTCCCAATAGCTGTACAGGGGCTAAAATACTGATTTAGAATTCAAAATGAGTAACAGTCACTGACCAGAGTGGTGGACTTGACAAGGCAGCTCATTCTGGCTAAGAGCTGACACATTGTTCCAGTTGCAACCCAAAGGGCAGTCCCAGACAACCTCACTGTAAGTGATGGCTATCCACACTTTTAAGAAGCAGCCTGACCAAATGCGACTTGCCTGCCTTTGCCATGCTAGTTTTAACATCCACTGGGGACAAGCCTGTGGTAATGGTCATGAACTGAAGTTTTAGTCTTCAAGAACAGTTTTAGTTAAAATAGCTGAACTTTGTAAATGGCTGACAAACAGACCCTGAATGCTAGCACTTGCTTAAACTGGATAAAGCACTATGTTGAAGCTCTTGACACTGAAAAAACTTTTGGGACAGATTAACACCAAGGCACCAGAAATAATAAATCAAATGAGATGGCTTTTTTCCTTCAAGTAGTAATACCATCTAGGAACTGAACTTCAGTGAGAACTAAAATTCACAGGGAGCTAATAGAAGTAGAGCTCCAGGTTGCCTGTCGAGGCAGTTTCGACACCCCCAGCTACTGAGAAGCACACGGACCAGCGTGCAGATTTCTGGCAGGCTTTACTGCTGCACATTTAACACGTAAATAACCCTGTATGACGCAAAAACATCCAAAGGGTTCTTTCCATATCCAGATGGTATCGATCTTTCTAGGGTCTGCTAGATGTCCGATCTTAAGGAATGCTGTCAGGCTACTTAGATCTTGCCCTCAGATAGAGCCACATTTTCTTCTGTGGCTGATTTACTGGAACAAGAGAAAATGAAAAGCAAAGTTCAAAATCGCTACTTGCGAATGTGCATGAACTGCAATTACATGGAGAAATCAAATGGAGCTGCCTCATCAAGAGCTGATCAAGTATGTGAGTACCTCTTCTAAAAAAGAAGGAGAAAAGAACAGCTAATGACTCATATGATTTAAATTAATAGATATTAAGGCCTGCAAGTCTCTTATACTCATCAGCCACTCTGATCTGCAAAACACAAGTCAAATAAAACCACAGGACTTTTCTGTTTCCACTGAAGTATTTTTAAGTCTACACACAGGCGTTCATTAAGCACATTCATTTGGTCCTTTGAGCACCCTGCACTACTCCAGTTTTATTATTTATTAAATATACAAAGGAAGATTATTTTATTGCTCATGCCTGGTACTTTTTGTGCTTTTCTCTGCATGCTGTAAAACCAGCAGACTTGTGAATGACCTGATCAAATGCTTTCTATGGCACTGCTGGGCATTCTGGCCACAAACCAGCAACAAACTGTAATCCTTACTGAGGAAAATTGGAGGGAGAACTAAATCATATCAGTAGCACTTCAGTGCTAGCATTTCAGTGCTAGCATTTCCAGTCTGTTTCCCATTCATTTAAATTTCCCTTTTTAGAACTGTGTTTCCTGCAAATACATTCCCCGGACCATTTTCTGTCAGGTATCTTAATCAGATTTTAACTCTACAGTGATATAAATGAGTTAAATGTCACATTTACTCTCCAGCTATGGACCATCACACTACCTACTTCAGTGCAAAGCGTATTAACAGTACACAGCACTCAATCACCTAATACATAACTGCAAGTCAATACTAAAGCATGGACCATCGGTGATAGCATCTGCCTTCTTACTTACATAGAGATTATGTCTGCATGTCCATCAATTACCAGTATGCATCTTTAACAAACGTAACTCAAAACAAAAAAACCCACCCAAACTTAGAAACTATTTTCTTTACCTCTAAAATGCAGTAATTTTCCCATGCATCTAACAAACCAGAGTCATTAGATCAGTTGCCCTCCTTCAGCCACTAATCAGCCCACTAGTACTTCCTTACTTTTCGTCTTGCTGGGCTTGAAGCCAGAGCCAACATAGACTTTGAACCTGGATGCACAGAAAACTCCAGGGACAAGAAAAGCTCCACATATGGGCACTGCCCTAGCTGTAGGGTGGAAATAGGAGACACAATCTCCAAAATGAGACTCCAGGAGCTCATATTCTGTTCTGACCACAGCTCCAAGCTGCTGTGCAACCAAATACCATTTCTCATTAACACTATTGTCATGAGCATGGTATAAAGGCCCTGGAGGTGTTGCAGCCTCCACTCAGAGGCTACCAGGGCTCCATAGATATCAAAACCACGAGAACAAACTCCCTAGCTGATCCCAAGTATTGTACACAGTTTAAGGTAGAAATCAACACAAATGGGTAACTTCTTGAGCTAGACACCAAAGATAGATTGATAAAAGATATATGCAGTGCTATTGCTAAGAGAGAAAAGAGCCCAAAAATGGCATTGAAAGAGGTAAGCAAGAGCTTGAAAATTAATGTCTTTCCAGGCATTAAAATAAAACAAATAAATAAAAAAGAAAATTCTGGTGCAGGAAAAATATGCAGAGTTGGTATTAAGGATCTCTGCTAGGAGTCAAAGGTGGCCCCTAACTTTCTTTTTCACACCAGGAAGTATTGTTTTTTAACGTGTGATGGTGGTTTGGTTTTAGGGGGTGGGATGATGGTAGTATTGACGCATGTGTGTTCATGATAAGACTTTTTAGCTCCTTAAAGCATTGCTTTGATTAAGATTTGAGCTCTCCAATCCAAAGACTCAGTATCATGCATAACCACTGGCTTAAACAGAGTTGAATCATGAGCTCAATCACATACTTAAAATCCAGAGACAATAGTGAGATTAAACACTATCTCCATTAAGACATGTTCTACAAAGTGTCCTCTACTGAGGATGTATTTTGACAAAATAATGCCTGTTACCTCCATGCTATGGATATCTGGGCTGTTATTCTAAAAATAATTTAACTATTTCTCTTCAGCTCAGGAAGTTTAATTTTATTAAGTGACTACAAAGCAATGTACAATATTCATAAGCAAGTCATGAAGACTGCGGGCTAATACTGGCACCATGAACTTACACAATAAAAGGGGATATTAAGCTTGTCATCATTTCACTTGTGTAATCAATTTATTTTGGTTACTGAAGAACTGAAAAAATTGGTGCTTTCATTTAATTTAAGCACTAACAAAAATTGGTCTTCTAGCTAAGCAGCCAGGAATTTCTTCCACTGCTCACAGTACAGTGCTCATACTCTTGCTATAAGTAAATAGCCTAATGATATCCAAACAGTCCAATCAGTCAAAATGAAAAGCTACCTTATTACTCTTGCCATTTTAGCAGGCCAGGAGTTAATTAGTAGTATTAACATCTCAGTTTTGAGACCCAAAAGAAGTTGACTTCAATAACTCTAGACAGTATAAGGCTGTAGAGCAAGGCTAGTCAGTGCAGAACTTCAGTATTTTAAAATACTGAGAGTTCCTGAGATTTAAGATCATGTTTTAAGAAAAAAAACAGGCGATGTCAGATTTTGTATATTTTTAAAGTTTTTGCCTTATAGTTTACAGGTCTCCAAAATCTTATTTTCTCAAACCAATGTTACACACATTCAGAAAAAGTGCCACTGCGACTGGGTCAAGGTAAAGGACTGAGCTGCTAGTTTAGACAGTTCCACGTTCACCACAGCTTCCTGGAGATCTCTGCCAGTCAAAATGATCAACCCTAAATAGCAAACTCTGTAGCGCCAGCAAGAAATCCAATCAGAAACTTAATGGGAGATACAGTGGTCAAGCTGAGACTGGGTTTTTTCCCTGTTTGAAAAACTCCTACAGGACTACAGATGACAGTTAAACCCTAACTGAGGCTATAATAAATATTAAGATGAAATATCTATTGCACATTTCATCTCTTTAGGCCCTTCCACAATTACAAATGCCTGCTTGTTTCTAGAGGAAACCCAGGATACTTGTCTGTCCACTGAAATTATGGCATTGTCTTTCAGTGCTCTGGTTTTGATGTCATCTCCTGAACAGAGTGCTGTTCTGGCTAGACCATGGGACAGGCTGCCCAGAAAGGCATGGAGTCTCCATTCTTCGAGATACTCAAAACTCAACAGCAAGAAACCCAAGACACCCACTCTAAGTAGGCCTGCTTCGAGCAGGAAATGGGAATAGAGACATCCAGAAGTCCTGGTCAGCCTACCTGATTCTGTGATTCATCTGTTCCCTAAAACTATCAAGCAGAAACTGTGGAAGTTGGTAATGTGGAAAATAATTAAGTTCAAGGGTGGTCAGGGTTAAGATACTCAAGAAATCTTAAGCTGAAAAATGGAGGCAAGACAAGAATAGACAAAGGTTTCACTAACTCCTGCTCTGCTGCAATCCAGAGCAGTCATTCACAGCTCACCATAGGTAGATACTATTTTTTAAAAGAGGCTTGAAACTTTTAAACTAAATACAACTTTGGAACAGCAAAAAAACTGTTCTGCAGTGTCCTGTGCTTAGTGAATACTTTTATCTATTAGAGCTCAATCCAGTTCTCATGAGGTCACAGTCCATCCATTAATTTTAGTGCAATTTAAATCACAACCTGAATTAGTTGGCTGATTAGCCCGTCTTTTTAGTCTCAGCATTTTGGATAGTCATAATTGTGGCCAGAAGTGATTACAGACAGTCCCTCTCATGTCATTCCACTTTTAGTGAGGTGCTCATATTTTTTTTCAGGAGGTTAAGTGACAGCATCAAGTCGTGCAGTAAATCATCGACTTCAAAGTGCACTTACTGGCTCCCTGTTGCCCAAGTTCATCCACCTAACTTGCTTTCTTTAACTGTGGCTCCTAAATTGCTATCCAAGCACTCTCTATATACTGTGCAAAGAGAAATGAGTTGCCTTAAAAGCTTCAAGTTTTTTGGAGTGAATTTGCACTGATGTATCTAGATCTCCCAATAGTAACAGCTACAGACTGAGCAGTGCTTTCACATCAGAGGTAAGATTGCTTTCAGACTCCCACCATTTGGAAAGTGAACTACCACAATTTTCACTGCCATAATAACTCATTAAATAAAGTGCACTGTATTCAGCAGTGATCATTGAAAGTAAGGTTAACAAAAATATTCCATAGTGAAACCATTTATAATTTTCAAAAGTATAAATGGAAAACACAGTTTCTGTAATAACGGAGGGAAAATCAAAATTAAATAGCTTATAGTTACCTCCACATAAGAGAGTGGACTGTGACTGGGAAATTCCGTTCAACAGAAAATTTGCCATCTTTCTGGGAGCAACAAATAAAGTGATTTCCTAGCCCTGTTGAACTTCAGTTCACAGGAAACATGGAAACAGGAGAGGAAATGAGCTCTGTCTTTGCAAGCACCCAGAAGGTCACAGACTGTTAAGGAAAAGCTAATGTGGGTTTATCAGAGACAGATCACATCACTGTTCCTCCTACAATAGGATGGATAAAAGGCCTTTCTCTAAGACAGTAGATGCTCTGTATCTTCAGTTAATATACAGCTTTTTTATGCTCCTTCACAATACAAAACTAGAAAGTCTAGAAAGTGCTTCTCAGCGGTTTGCTGCCAAACAGGAAGGCCATACCATGTGATACTCACTTAGGTCTTGACTGAGAGTGCAATAGAGAACATGCATTTTCTATACACAGTACAGACAGCATCTGGAAGGGACTGCAAGCACATGGGAGGACAGAATTAGAAGTTTAAAATGATTTGATAAATCGATTGGAATGGGCTTAAAATAAGATGATAATACAGTATGAACAAATGAAGAAGCAGTTATCAGCTACACAAATGCAACATGGAGAATGAGTGGATGCAGAGATCAGACAGGGTCACAAATATATGTCCATGTCACACTGTTGCAAAAACAAACTTCAGCTTGGAATGTATTTGTACATGTTTCAGGCCATGTTTCACCTGCAGACAACACTTTAGTAAACACCATGCACGCAGCCTGAGCACCACACTTCTCAGAAAAAATAGAGCACTGCAGAGCGGCCAAAGAGCAACACATAAATAAAGGTAATGGGAACAGTAACCAGGGTTGTTGTATTTAGTCCAAGATTCTTCTACTTCTGTTTTCTACTACGGCTCACTCCCATTCCCATTGCTCATCCTTCATCACAGACTGGTCAGATGAGATTTTCCATATTGCAGCATAGGAAATTTTGTTCTACAAAAACCCCAGCTCCTTTAACAAGCACTGTTGTCATCAGGAAATGCATCTCCATTGGACAGTCAGGATCAGAACTAGAACTTTGTTCCAGGGTTCAGATAACCCCACTAAAAGCATGGCTAACTTCCTTCTTGTCCACACCCTGTATTTTCATGTACAGCCAGAGCAAAGGTGAGGCTGTCACCTTCAAGGCTTTCTCTCTTTCCTAGATTGATTACAGAAAGGTCAGAGGCACTACAGTGGTTCAGTGACATTACAGCTTCTGTAAAATGACAGGGGGAAATCAGAGGAAAGAGAAAAGGAGAAGTAAAAGTGGCATACTTACAGAGACAGACCAAAAAAAGCCACTGCTAATTGAAGAACTTCCTACATCTGACAGTCCTAGAGAGTCCAAATGCACTCACAGGCAACTCTAGCACCAAAAAGAGCTCCAAGAGAAATACCAAAGCATCGCTTTTCTTTTTGTGTTAATTAATGTGTCAACCAAGCACACAAAAATCAAAAGCAACAGATGTCTTAGAAGCAGCATGGGAATTCACAGGAGCCTGTATCTCTTTGTTGTACTTCACTTGCATGTCAAAGACTCAAAAGATTCATCAAATAGCCCTGACACTTTCCTACTGTGTGATGCTGCAGATACCTGTGTTTTCAGCTCAATAAATGCTCAGGAAACCATGCTTTAAGAGGTGACAAGCAGGAACACTGGTTGCTCAGCTCCTCAGACTGGCAAAAGTTACGGAAATGTCTGGAAAAAGTAAGTTTACCTCTGAGCAGATGGCATAAATCATACTCATTTCAATGCCCATGCCTGTAGAAAGCTCAGGGCACCCTGCACTGCCTCAGACAGTGTTTTCTATTTCTTGTTTTCAGTAACGTATTACCTTCGTTTGCCATGGGTAAGATCTCCACAGCAGGTTGTGCCTGCTCTCCCATCAGAGCCCAGCAGTGGGGCTGGCTGTGCTCCCAGGCAGAGGGCAGGGAAGTGATGAGGAAAAGCTCCACCACCTGCCCTGAAGACAGCTCTGGATACTTGCTTCCCCTGAAGCCCACCGGCCCTGTGTGGGTGCCCAGCTCTGCCCATGCTGCACCGCAGGGCTGGGAGCATGTCCCCTCCTCCCGCACTGCCGTCTCTCCCTTACATAAGCAAAGGTAACCCAGAGGCCACAGCAATTTCTGCATGAATACATGTCATACAAGATATCTGCTGGCTCACAAGACCTTTTTTGTTTGCTTCAGATACTGCTGCCTGAGAAGGAAAATAGAACCACTTTAGCCTTGGGAATGAACTGTGTTTACAAAGGCATCCCCATCACCTATTCCTTACTGACAACAGGCTTAGGCTGAAGGACAAACGCAAGCCATCTCTTCTTCAGTTTGCTATGGGAGCCAAAGGAAAGAACTTCAACCTTCACCATAAATCAGCATCTTTAATACATAGTTGTCAGCAGCAAACTTCTGGTCAACTACACAAAATTAATTCATTACTGATTTTCCATTTGTAGGATTGTTCTGAAGACAAATGAGGGATGAATCAAGAAATATTAAAAGGGAACATCAGTAAATGCCATAAATCAAAGAAAATTAAAATTAATCTCTTTCCAATGGTCTTTTTCAAGAGAATGCACAACCACATAGAGTGTTTACGGCTACAGGTTGAATATTTGCTCCACAGGGCAAATTTTCTGTCCCTTTTCTGCCCAGCTGTCTTCCCCATTCATCACAGCGTGTCTGCTGCTGCAGCATGTGTCATAGCAGCTACCTGAGCAAAGAGCTTCCCTTCCTTTTGGATCTTTTCTCCATCTGTAAGCACCATTCTGTAACTCTCCAACAGCAAGAAATGAATCAGAGGCCAGCCTGTGCCTGCACGGGTGATACAGGTCTGGGAAAGGCAGTCTGAAAGACTACAAACCAGAAAAATAAAAGTGCAAAACCTACAGGTATCAAGAGAAACCTGTAATAACCTGCTGGGAGCAGACGAATTCACTGCAATGAGATTATGAGCTGTCATTTTCTATCAGTCCTCTCAAATGACTTCAGCATTTGGTACATGCAAGCAAGACTCTCAGGCAATGGCAGATGAACACAACTCATTTCTTTCATCATTTGAAAGTCATTAGGATTAGAGGACTGCATGCACCAGAAGCATCAAATTAAGCACCCATCACAGGATCAATCCTCACCATCCCTTGGGTTTTTGCAAATTAACACTGCAAATTAAATATTTTAGTGAAAGAACTGATTTGTTTTCTTGGTTATGCCTTTTAAAACGCAGATTTTAAAAATTACACTTTTAAAACACAGATGATCAGAAGGAAGTTCTCTTCTTTTACATAGCTAACAAAGCTGCAACTAACAAAGCAATGTTTTATTACTCTATGCAAAATTATGATCTGAATGTAGAAACTAAAATTAAAATAAAACTTATGTCTCACTTGGTTGTTATTAAAAGTGTTAATAATACTTGCATTACCAAGGATTAGTAGGAACAGTGGGAAAGTACAGTTAACAAACAGAAGTATCAGGGAAGTTACATACATCACTAGATCAAGGCATATAAGCACAACATGGACTACAATAAGCACAACATGGACTAAACAAACTTTTATGATACCCTGATCTGTTGACCAAAGATAGATAATGTAGAACACCATGGCACTACAAGTATGACTAACCAGTGAACAAACAGGCTCTGTGTGTTTGCAAATTCACTTGACCATCATAATCTTTAACATAAAATGTGATATCCTGGCTTAGGTTTGCTGGATTTATTTACACTGTAAGGCAATTAACACTGGGAGAATAGATCTGAGGAACACATCTCCTCATTCAGTACGCCTCAAAAAGATAGCAAATCTTTCTGAAGTGTTACCATGTACAGAAAGATATTCAGAACAATAAACAAAGGAAGCAGAAAAACACACTGCAGTGTGTGGTTTATGTAAAATGAAACTGAAGTCTGTATACACAAAATGAGAGCAAAATGCAACATTTGTTGGATTCTATTCACTTTATGGAACATAAAGATAGAATTACAATAGCAGGTGTTCTCAGATAATTGTTTGAATGCCAGGAAATTACTCCAGTACAATGTAGTACATACTACTACAAAGTACGTGTTAGTAATTTAGCTTAAAGAGTGACAGTATTTCTAGGTCTCCCAGGTCTGCTTTTTTTTTCTATGCCAATTTCTTCTGCTACTGCTCCAGGTACTGTACACACAGCACCTTTCACACAGTATGCCCAAAAAACCTGAAACCTGCTAAGAAAAACTGGTAAAAAAAACCCTTTTAAAACTGAGATTCTTTTCCCAGATACTCTTACTGATTAACACCACACACCCCCTACAAATGGAACAGGAGAGAAGGTAGGTGTAACACATGAATAATGATAGACCTATGCATTTACAAAAGGAGAGGTTACAACAAAGGATTAAATTATTTTCTCTCTGTGCAAAAAGTACACAAACAATACTGGAAGTAAAACTGTTGGTCTCTTCATATCCCACTCTATGCAGGCCACTGCTGAGCAAAGTGCCCCCTCTTTCACAGCTGTATATGATCTCCAAAGTAGCTGGTATGCTGACAGTCTCAAAACACTATTTGGGAAGTCAGTTTTGAACCATTATTGTATTGTGGAGCAGTTGCAACTCCAGCTCAACAAGGTCTTGCAGTCTGCAGTCCCAGGAAACCACTGAAACAAGGGAGCCAGCTTTCACATTTCATCTTTTAATGAGTTAGATAGAAGAAATTATTGCATAAAAAAAAAGCCAGCTTTATGATCCTCCCCAAGCCACATACACTGTCCTAATTACTGCAAGTATCTAAATTCAGTTGTGTAATACTGAGTCGCTTTATTTTTCCCCCCCAAGTAGGAAATAAGAACTTTAATGCAGAATGTGCAGATGTGCATATCCAAATGTGTGCATTTGTTTATGCATATTCATGCTTCATAAACCTTCTACTAAGGTCTAATTCTCACTTGTTCATAAATATCTGAAGAAGACTGAACTGAAAGGATTTTCACAGCGCAAACACTTTAAACCTCAGAGCAGTTATGCAAGCAGTTTAAAGCAACAAAACATCTTCTGGAACTACCAAACACTCGTCCAACTAGTTGTCAGATAGCTATTGATTTCTCCATTTTACCAACCAGATCACAGATAATCATTTCAGCCAAGTATTGACTCTTCTGGTCATCTACTACAGCCGGCTGGTTTGGGTTTTTGTTGTTGTTTGCTTTCTGGTTGGTTGGTTTTTCTTAGTCTGTGGGCCAGATACAAGTTTGTTCCAACCTAAAATGAGAACTCATGAGAAACACTCCATAGTGAAGCAACCAAACACCTCTCTTGGGAAAGATCAGGCAACACTTTTTGCTGTCTGAGCTCCCCAGAAGAGTGAAGGCAGTTTAGTTTAGTTTGTACTCTTTAAGAGCAAACTGCTCAAGAATTCATGCAAACACACACCCTGCCTGCAGCGCCAATCTCACCTTTCTCCCAGCCAGGACTCTCTCCCTCATGTAGCTCTAGCAGAAAAGATTTTCATCTGTATGACCAAATCCTGACGTTCTGTGACAGGATTTACAACCAGCAGAAGCAGCTGTTAATACCCCCATAAGGAACCTGCAATGAATTCAAACCTGAATCCAATTCTGCAATCATTACCTCTGAAGCCATAGGATCACTTGTTAAGGGGCAATATCTCTACAAATATAATCAAAAGCTGTGCCACTGAGTCACTGGTTTTAAGCTTGTTTCATCTTAAAAGTACTTTCAGGAAGTTTGTGTCTGTCCATGTTCTCTCCTAGGAAAAAAAATAATCTCAGAAACAAAACAATAAATTAAATCTGTTCTTGTTTTGACTGCAAAAGAATAGCCAAATTGATTCCAAGAACAGAATCAGGCTGGAAAGTAACACAATAATGTAATTCCAGTAAAAGTAGATATCTGGATTCTAAGAAGTTTTAAGGCAAAAACACCTCAGATAAGAATCTTGCTTTAACTAAGGGAGTCACTGGTATTTTCCCACTCAGCTGTAAATCAGAACACTGTATATGCAGTAAAAGGGAAGAAGCTCATATAGCAGCTGGCAAAACAAAGAAAAAAAAGCCCATAAGCTATTCCGAATGAATAAGAAAATGGCATCATCTCTACAAGCTCATAGGAATATTTGCCCTCTATTTGCACTTCCTAAAATCATGTCTGTCTTTTTTTTTTTTGCCTTGTTCTCATTTCCAAATTATTTTTTCCCAGTCTTGTCAAGAGCTACATCTCTGAGCCTATGTGCAGCCAAACAAATTCAATCAATGAGAGTAAAAGAAAAAACCAAACACTTCCTCCTTTGAAACACACAGATGAACATGTGTCTTCAGGAAGGGTGCAAATATAGAATGGTTTGGGTTGGAAGGGATCATGGACTACCAACCCCCCTGCCATAGGCAGGGTCACCTTCCACTAGAACAGTTTGTTCAAAGCCCCATCCAACCTGGCCTTGAACACTGCCAGGGATGGGGCAGCCACAACTTTCTTGGGCAAGCTCTCCCAGGGTCTCATGACTTCTCACTTCTCAATATCCCAGGTAACTCAGGTAGCTTTCTAGACCCTCATCTGTCATGGTATGTACTACACAGAACCAGCTCAAAGGTTTTTGCTTGCCAAGTGCAACTCCATGTGAAGGACAGCAGAGCAGATGCCCCAAGCACCAGTCTGAAAGGAAATAAAATGATTTTTCAGGATCCAGGAAAGACAACCAGTGGGGAACAAGGAAGCTGTGACAGAAGCATGAAGAAGCCCTTCTGGGGGCTGTGATCAGTGGTTTCTTTTCTTGGGGGGGAACTCATCCCAGTAATCTGTGCCCATTATGAGGCCAAAACAGATGCCGAAACAGTCCTTAAGGACTGTCCATGATACACTGATGGCTGCAGCCTGGAGCAACAGGATTGCCAGAGCAACAGGCACATGGGACGACACATGCTGCTGAGACAGCAACAGGAAGATTTCCTCCTCTCCTTTCTCATGGAGTATGGGACACTGCTCACAGTCTATATACACCCAGGTACAAACATGTTCATTCATCCTCTGGGATCTTCACAAACAAAAGCAGAGCTCCCCATGCTCAGTGGATCCTTGCTGGCATGTGCAGAGCCGCACACAGGACCTCAGCTGAGGAAACAGAAAGAGCAAGTTGGAAAAGTGAGCAACAAACGGAAAGAACAAATGTGACATGACAGAGATGCTTTGCAGATCCGTGTGAGAATCCCTCAGTATCATTTAAATCAGTTTTTCCCAGCAGCCACAGAACATGCAACTTTAGGATTGCCTAATTAAAGTGCAGGCAGACCTACAGCTTTAGCACCCACAAAACAAATTTTGCTCCACCATCCACTTCAATTTGTTCACCATGACAACTACCCCCAGCTGCCTGCAGTTAAAAGCCACTCCTGTTGTATGGCACCATGTAACTGTGGTAGCTATTGGCAGCTATGTTCTGCAGGACAGAAATATAAATGAGCTAAAATATGGAGGCTATGACTGTGAGTAGCTAGTAAGAATGGCAACTTGGACACAAACTTTGGTTCAGGACGCTCCCCTGACAACACGAACTACCAATAGTGGGCTATTGTAGCAATGATCCCTTTCATACATACCGATATCTGTATCTGTATATACACACCATGCAACATGATGCTTAAATTTGCGGTTTAGTATCTAATACTGATCATCACAAAAGATCTACGGTGTGACTCGGCAGGGCCATTATTCTACTAGAGACAAATAATCAACAGCATCTCTTCTTATGACTCTTGCAAGCCTAGGGCTGCTGTTGTGGCAGTAGGTGCAGGATGTGCAGTGATATCCAGGAAAAGGGGTAGCAAATGGCCAGCCAGATGCAGATACAGAGGCACTAGTAATGTCCTGAGGTACGCTGCCACCTTGTTGTAGTTTAGAGAGATGACAGTGAGCACGCTTTACTCTTTCCACTTCATTGACAGCAAGGTCAGCTGGCACCCAGACAAATGCTGCTGTCTTTGTTGCTGCAGTGGAGATTAACGCTGATGAGGTTGCTGGTTATTTAACAGTACAGCCGGGGGGGAGTCGTCCTGCAGAACACACCAATCCGATTTAAAGGCACTGAAAAAACCCAAACAACTTTCTCCTTTTCAGCCCCAATACTAAAACATACTTAAAACCATGAATCATTTGACGGGTTTTGGTTGTCTAGAGCAATATATGCTTGTCTAACAACAGGACCAATGTTCCATAGCAAGCAGGATTATGCATCTAGGCTAAGGCAGCCTGAGGAGTCTTTGACTTTCTCAAAATCTGTAGTGGGCCGCATATTTTGCAATAAATGAGATACTTTTGCTCACACCCACATATTACATGTTCCCAGGGACTAAAGTAAATTCCATCCTATTCTGGAATAAAGGATTAGAGAGGAAAAGGGTGAGAAAACAAGCCTTGTCTTCACTCCTACTGGTCAGCACTAACAACTTTAACAAAATAAAGGAGAAAATCCAGTGGCTTTATAACTTCTGCTACAGATCTCTCCCTCCTGGGACATCCTGGTCCTTCTAACCACCACAGTGTTTACTGCCTGAGCACGGTGGTGGTAGTGGAAGAAGAAGTGGTGGGATGGCAGCAAACCCAAGCTCGGTTTCCTCTTTACCATCCCTCACCAAAGACACTGTCTCAAACCAGCCTGGAAGGTCTGTTGGGGATTACAGTCTGGATAGGAAAAAATATGTCCTAACCACAAATGTTTTAGCAACAACAGTCATGTCTTACAAAATGGAGGGAACCAGAGTTCATCAAGAAGCTGAAAGATGAAGAAAGCAAGGATCTGCAAACTAACCTTTCGTGTAAATCAAGCAAATTCAGACAAGTTACACTGGAAGAAAGACTGTAAGCAGGTTCAGAATCTAACCCACAACCCTGCATTTCATCACACTGGTAATTTACAAAAAAGAATAAAGTCTGAATGCACACATTGAAAAAGAAGCACAAACATTTTAGAAGCCAAGGTTGCAGAACTGGAGGCTTTGTGGATGTTGTGTCACTGGATAAACGCAGTATGAAACGCTGTCACTCACTTCACACAGATGTGAAAAGAAATTAGAAATTCAGTTCTTTGGATGATCTGTGGCCTGTTGACATATCTGCCTGTTCAGGACATCCCCCCACAGTTCTTGGAGTTCTTCACAGACACACAAGTTTAATGGGTGCATCTTAAAATAGCCATTTTTAAGAGCTGTGTTTTTACCTACATAACCCAGGACAAAAGTGGTTTGAAAATATACAGTCACATAGCTTTATCTCCACTGATACAGAAACATTCCCTTAACTGGCACTGCTCTGTACCATGGTCAGTGATCTTCTCCAGGTGGGGAAGATCAAGGTGGGACTTTTCTTACTATTTCCTGGGGTGCTTGCAGAGCTTATACCAAGACTCTGGGACCAATTACCATGAGACAGCCAAAGCAAGAGAATAAGTTAATTAGTTAAAGGACATGAAATTGAAATAAAATGACCTTGTTTCTACGTTCAGGATAGGATTTTGAACATTTTCTAAAGAAAAGACAAGACAGTAGGACCTCAGGAAATACATCTTAGCACCGATGATTGGAAAGCTCTGTTTTCTGGAAACCAGAGCAATAAAATTCATAAGTAAGGTGTTTGAAAAAGGGTTGGAAAGAGAAAAGGCTACAGGTTAACTCATTCTTTTAGCTTAATTCATTTAAAATACTTGGAGCTTGAAGATTTTGTTTAGGTAAATAATATGATCTGTTCAGACTTTTCTCAGTATCTTTTATTTTCTCGCTATCAGCAAGAAGCAATGCTATCTTATGCCATACAGTCTATTGCTGTGGGAGATGACAGCAGTGTTAGTCCCATCTTTCCTTTCTTTCATCTTGATTAGAATTGAAGACTGAAAATCCGTGTCTCTCCACACCCAGGAGATATGTAAACTACAAGGGAAACAGCTAAGGTCTTGCCTGCATGTGTTGCATATCACATAAGGCAATACTCTTTGCTTTCCCTCTTCTATTACTGCATTTCCACTGCAGCATGTTTGGCTGTACTAAGCCATACAGTACAACAAAAGCTATTTATGAACTCTCACATCTGTGCGCACACAGATAATAACACAAGACTGTAGTAACTGGGAACATTCTGATACAACATTTTTCTAAGGGAAACCTTATTTCCTTGATTTTTGCAGGAAGAAGGAGAAGAGCCTGCTCAAGACTCTCATTTAAAGCACACTGCATTTAAAGTACTGATGGGAGACCAAAGCAGGCATTCAAAATCCCACTAAGCTTCACCTTTGAAGATGAAATGCTGTTTTGGATGCTCATTTAACTTTAGGTTTAATTGATCCAGATGTCACTCACGCGACAGCAAGAGCAGCTTCTGAGCAAAATGCTCACCAGAAGGAAACGAAACCACTAACACAATGTGAAGAGCTGAAAATAAACAAGGAGTGATGCAGCCAACATGCTTAAGTCATGGACACTGCACATCTTGGATGGCCTCTGCTAAAGGATGTCAGTCAAAGCTCTTCAGAAACCCAGAGATGATTTAAAAAAAACCAAAAAACAGTTCTGAAGGACTCTGAGACCCTTCACCTCTCACAGAATCCCCTAAAATCCTTCTGCTGGGTCTGTAACATGAGAATCATAGAACCATAGAATGGTTTGGGTTGAAAAGTACCTAGTATCACCCAGTTCCAATCCCTCTGCTGTGGGCAGGGACACCTTCCATTAGAGCAGGTGAACACTGCCAGGATGGAGCATGTCCCTGTGCTAGCTTTTGCTGTTGGAGTGAATTAATAAAAAGAATTATCACCCCCATAGCACTGGCAAGTGAAAAACTGATTTTTGTTCTTTGTTTCCCCAGAAGATTATTTGGCTCTGTTACGAAGTGGAAAAAAAGCCTTTTCGAAATTGCTAGCAAAATAAAAATTTCCATGTATTCTCAAATCCCTGAAAATCATTCATTATTGTTTAAAACTTTTTACTTTAAAAATGGGGTGATTTTGTAGAAAAACAACGATACCTTGGCTTTTCAGAACAAAAAAATCTGACTAATGTCTCATACATATGTAGTGTTATAGTGCCACCAAGTCTGCTTTTTCTCTTGGGACAAAAGAATCTGTTTCACTTTACATCTTTGAAGATTTTATTAACTTTTTTTTTCCCCCTAAAGGAATTAAACTAAGGTAAAGTAGCACCAGATAACCAGAGGCATCACCAACCCTCAGCAACACTACTTGAGCTGATGCATACTCCTGGTCTCAAAAGGAAGGATGCCAATCCATGCATAGCCTTGTTTCCCTTCTCTTTCCTCCAGCCCTACGTTTGTATATGGCCCTGTGCTGTGGAGTGACAATGTTGCCTATCCTGTAAAACCAGTTCCTGCACTTGTAAAATACAAATAATATTTCATCTGGTATAAAAAACATGCTCAGGTACCTACTGCAACTTAATTTTCTTCCTATTTATTTTGTGTTGACTACTGTGCTGTATCCTCAGGGACTTCAGCCTTTACTTTTAGATCACTTGATACAACAAACTTAATAAACCAACCCAAGATAAACACACTAATGGAAGCTAATCCCTTTACTATTAAGAAAAGGCTATTTAAGTTATACATTAAAGAGGAATCAAATGCTTCAACTACTCTCAGCCACCATTTGGGAAAGGAACATCGTGTTAAAGACACACAAGTATCACACAGTTTGATTTTACTTGCCATAGCTGCAGAAACTCCAAACTTTACCGAAGCACAAAGAATAGCATGGCCTGTCTCATTTTCAATTTATTTTGTGCCTTTAATGGCAATTTGTATACATTTCAGAGCTTCCCCTTTATCTTTCAGCAAATCACTCTTAGAAATATTGCAACAGGAACAAGTGAGTCCTTTAAAACCATGCTAATAACATGACTACAAACCGCATCTTTAAACTGCTGTCTTCTTCAAAAGGAAGTACTTGCTGTGAATTATTCTAATGTGTAAGACGACAAATGGTATTTTGACTTGCATTTCACAGGGCTTTCTCAACACCAACTAGCACAGCTTCTAAGCATGGCGGCTGTTCCTTTTCCTGCTGTGGAGGAAGAGGGACTGCGAAACCCCGTGACTGCCTTGGGGGTCACAGAGGAAGTATGGGGTAACACTGAGCTCAGCTGTGGCTCTCTCAGCTGTCAGGTCCTCCTCCTGAATCAAACTCAGCAATCGCTTCTCCCCAGGCAAAGCAGCCATTGTTGCCGCCCACAGTGAGATCCTTCAGCCAAAATGCAAAATGGAGGGGAAGGAAGGAATCTTCAACACCTTTCTACCTCTTTCTAGCTCTTCATCTTTTCAAGATCTTAAATCACTGATTATCAGTTATAAACAAAGAGATCAATATCCCCTCCCTTCAAGCCAGCTGGTGACCTAACCAGCAGCACCTAACCAGGTGCTGCATGACTGCACCAGCCAATTTTACTTTTGACTTCCTGATGCTGCCACACAATGGGAGCTCAATTTGTCAGGATCCTTCTTTTTCCAGGCCATGCAGAAACCTTGCTAGCTACAAAAAATAATAGGCTGAAATGAAACCTTCTGCCCACCTGTGACTCAAACAAAAAATCAGAGTGCTCAGATCCCAACCTGGCACTGCTGTTCTATAGCGCAGGAAAAAACATTTGGCAATGAGCTGTTCATTACTGAATCACATCATATTCATACGTATCCCGAGCAATCTGTTCCTAGCTGCTGATTAATCTGATAACTTAGTGGACTTTGAAGATTTTTCTACAAAGGAATGCTGGACCTGAAGGTTTTGTTGTTGTTCAAATGAAGCAACAGTATTTGAAGAAACTAGCATGGCTCCTGAGCAGAGGTAGGAATAAAGATAACTCTGCATTGTGGCAGACCTTGAAATCAGATCAAACAGCAACTGTGAAGCAGCCTCTTCTGAACTGCAAGAGCAGGTGTAAAGTATTTTTTAACCTTGCGCTCTTAAGGTGAGATTAGATCCACAACTTGGAGGGACTGGTTCACAAACAACCCAAAGCAACAAATCTTTCACAGGAAGTATACTGTTCAACATAAAATATGTCTTTGTACTTGGTGATCTTGGGAGATTTATTCTATCATACTTTCAGTTCTATAATTTTGCATCATCAAAGTGAAACTCAATTGACTAGTTTTAATCTTAGTTAAACGTAAACAGATATTCTTCCATTTCTGTAGGTGGTTTTACATTTAAGGATGTCAAAATATGCTGCAAAGTCCATTAAATGGCATTCTTTTTTTGTAAGCGAAGGGGAGCAAATGGTGCAGAGAGAACTGCAATGATGCCCCTGCAAGTCACGCAGCAGCAATGTTTAGAGGAGACCCACTGTAAGCCCTTGTGCTTTCCTTAACAGGATGCTCTGCATACCAGAGGCTGCTGTGCTGTTGGGACTCCAGAACACCAGCCCTTTTTCGGCATCTAAAAACAGGACCTGGGGAATGTGTTTCTTTTAATGAAGCAGGCTTGTGGCTGGTGAGATTACTTGCAAGCTGAGGCCTAACAAGTGCCTCCCAAAGGCTGTTCTCACTGGCATCCTCTCGCTGCCCTGGGCAGCTGGCGCTCCACTGAGTAACTCCCTTCCAGCCATGGGGATGGTGGGGTATAGAATCATAGAATGTTTTATGTTGGAAAGGATCTCAAAGTTCATCTAGTTCCACCCCCTGCCATGGGCAGGAACACCTTCCACTAGGCCAGTTTGCTGAAAGCCACATCCAACCTGGCCTTGAACACTGCCAGGGATGGGGCAGCCACAGCTTCCTCAGGGAGCCTGTTCCAGTGTCTCACCACCCTCATAGTAAAGAATTTCTTCCTCATATCCAACCTAAATCTCCTCTGTTTAAGTTTGAACCCATTACCCCTTGTCCTATCACTACAGTCCCTAATGAAGAGTCCCTCCCCAGCATCCCTAT
>JBCJKH010004243.1:22847-39784 GCA_039877255.1 Loriculus beryllinus | reverse complement strand
TGCTCCATCCCTGGCAATGTTCAAGGCCAGGTTGGACAAAGCCTTGGGAGGCATGGTTTAGTGTGAGGTGTCCCTGCCTATATCAGGGGGGTTGGAACTAGATGATCTTAAGGTCCTTTCCAACCCAAATCTTTCTAAGATTTTATGATTCTAAAAGGAAGAATTTGGAAAGCATGGGGAAAGCCAGGCCTGGAAGGCATATTCAAGGACACATAGGTACAAGCAAAGCCCAAGATGACTTCACTAATCAGGCTACTGAATAAATGGCTTGTTCATGGATTCATGTTCCAAAAATGCAAATTACACAAAGAAGGACATTTATTTCAAGTCCTTCAGCAGAGTAAAAGGCACACAGTATCCAGTCCTGGCTGCTGGCTTCTTGCAAGGCAAACACAGTGATCCTCCAGCAGCTTCCCTGATGTCAGACATTTGACTCAGCCTAGCATGGTGTGTGGGAGCTATTTGGAGGTCATTTGCAAGAAGCTGCTAGCCCTTCTGAAAAACGTCCACAACATCGGTCATGTCACAGCAATGTGAGGACAGGCAGGAGGTAGCTTCCCAGCCTAAGTACAGATTTTGGGTTATTTATCAATTCCTTACCTTAACTGTGTTCAAGATGTAGACAGCACCCAAGATTACTCTGCAGGAGAGTCCCAGATGGGTCACTTTTGATCAAGTAGATACTGAGGTTCTGTAACATTGGCCTCAGGGCTGCTCTTGCACAACAGCAGAGATGTGATCAGGCAATAGAGATGTGGTCAGGCAATAAGGATGTGCATGGACAGATGAATGCCTCCCACCAGGGCTATGTATCAGAACAGGCTATTTAGGCGATGGCATCCCTCGGAAGAGTCACACTGGCACTAAAACAGGCAGCTTTCCTCTACCTGCGAAACCTTGTGACAGCTGCCTAACAGGATCAGGAGAGTCAGCAGCTGTGGGAGCTTGTTGACTTGCTGAAGGGGAAGGAGAATCTTCCTTTTCGTTACAAATCAAGCTATTCATACTACATGCGTTCCAGAGCATGCTGTGTATTGCAGTGACATGAGTTTTCAGGAACACTGTTTCACAGAGACAAGTTGGAGACACAACTGCCTTCCCAGTTGCAATTTTCAGGCAGCAGCTTGTTATCTTGCTGGCAAAACCACATCAGAAAACAACCATGCAGAGAAGATGGCCGTTGGTGAGGCACTGAGAAGGCTCACCCATTTCTTGGGGAGCTGCCTGCCCCCCCAAGGGGCTGCGACCTGCCCCACCGACAGCGAGGCTGCAGGCCAAGGAATAACGGGAGAAGACGACCGTGTCCGCCTCCAGCAAGAGCATGGTGCCTCGGCGGGCCGAGACGGCACACCCGCGTTCGCCAGGCGGGGTTTGGCGACAGAGAAGCACAGCAAAGAGAGGACAGGCTGGTCCGCGGGACCCTCGGGGCCGCTGAGAGCCACCAAGCCTCCAGGCGGGCTCCGCGCTCCCCTCAGCCCGGCGGCGGGGCCGAGCCGCTGACGGACGGGGCGAGGGCGGTCCCCGGCGGGGGCGGCCGTTGGGCGAACCGCTGCGGGGGGGTGTGGGGAAGGAGGAGGGGAGAGGGAAGGGTGGGCGCCCGCCGCCGCCGCCTCAGAGCCCATAAAGCGGGACCCGGCTGGCCGGCGGTGTGCAGAGTTGGGTGGGGAGTGTCGCCATGAGGGAGATCGTGCACATCCAGGCGGGCCAGTGCGGAAACCAGATCGGGACCAAGGTGAGCCTGAGGGGACACGCGGCTGCAGCTGCCCGGCAGCCGTTTAGCGGAGTCTCTAAAGTGCTCTGCGGGTCGCGCCCGGCCGCTTCTGTGGGCTGTGCCGGTACATCCGCGGGTGGGATGGGGTGGGATGGAATGGGGCGGCAGCGCCAGCCGCTCCTCGCTGCCGGTTGCTGCCATCCCGTCCCCTCGCTGAGGCGCTGCCGGGAGGCGCCGGACGCTCTCGGGACGCGGGGCACCGCGCATCGCGCCTCTCCCCGTGACCATAAAAGGCTTTGGGAAGTGCCGAAACTAGACGGGACCTTCTTATTTATGTCTTTATTTCGGGTTTATGTTTGAACTGGCCGGGCTGTAGCTCTAAAGAGGGAAAAAGCGGCCCCCGAGCGCTGAAGCACCGCAGCCCGTTAGAGCGAGCTGTTCAGCGGCCGCCGTTTGTCCGTTGCTTTTAAATCCTGGTGCCTGCCGCCCTGTCCCGTCCCGTCCGGTCCGGGGCGGGGAGGGGCAGCGGGCACGTCAGGAATCCGGCAGCTGCGGCCAGGCCGCGCCGCGCCACGGTGCCGCCGTCCCCCGCCGGGGAGATGGGCAGGGCCCTCAGTGCTCCGCAGGGGAGTTCCAACACGCTTCTCCTCCTCCCTTAGTTTTGGGAAGTGATAAGCGATGAACATGGCATTGACCCAGCCGGAGGCTATGTCGGTGACTCAGCGCTGCAGCTGGAAAGGATCAATGTCTACTACAATGAATCATCTTGTAAGTGTGGGACGGGAAAGGGGTGCGGGATGGGGTTCTCCGTGGGAAGGGGCATAGAAATTGTAGAAGCGTGGGATGGTTTGGGTTGGAAGGGACCTGAAAGACGGTCTAGTTCCACTCCCTTCTTTTGCCAAGGGCACATCACCTTCCACTAAACCAGCTTACTTGAAGTCTCATCCAGCCTGGCCTCGAACACTTACAGGGATGGGACAGCCACAACTTCTCTGAGCTATGTGTTCCAGTGCCTTACCACCCCCACAGTGAGGAGCTACTAATCTAAATCTACCCTCTTTTGATTTAAAGCCATTCCCCCTTGTCTTATCCCTACATGCCCTTGTAGAAAGTCCCTCCCAGCTCACCTTGTTATACACAGGAAAGATTACTTTCTTATATAAGTTACTTTTTTATAAACTGAAAACTGGGTGTTATGTCGCAAGGCAGAGAGAAATGTCACAAGGGGCTGTGCTTAAGGTCTGGAGGTGGAGGTTTGTTTGTTATTTCACACTGTGCTAGGTGTTTGCTCCTTTAACATATGATTACTCCATCAGCTGTGTCTTATCAATTACCCCAAATTAAACTGTTTGTTATCTGAGCCTGTATCTGTAGCACTGTCTCTGATTTCATGACTGAGAGGGTTGGGTCACAGCTAATTGAGAACTCATTAATAAGATGCCAATGCTCTTAAATCCTCTGAGTCAATCAGGTGTTGAAGGGTGTTAACTGTAAAATGTGCATCTCATACTTTAGTGTATTAGTGTTTCATCTCTTGTCCAGCTTGGGTTAATTCAGATTATTTGTCCAAGTTTTCTTGAACACTTTCAACTGGATACAGCTGCTGTATTTGTGCTTTGTAGTAGATGTGCAAACTGCTACTGTTTGTCACCTACATCAGATAGCTTTCAGTGGAGGTGAATTCTCAGGCTTGAGAGGTTGTGAGATGCATTAGGATTGTTTGAACATAAACCCTTCACTTACCCTATTATTCACAAAGAATACAATCTACTTTCTTATAAAGAGCATGTCAAATATTTTTCTAATCAGAAAACTCCCTTCCTAGTATCTGTTGCTAAAAAAGGCTCACAAAACATAGTATGCCATCTGTAGGACCCGAAAGATGTCAGCATGTTTTTAAAGCAGAATTAATTTGTCCCTGTGGTGCTGGGGTTTTTTGCCACCATGGTTTCCTGTATAGGGAATACTTATATGTGTGCATCTATGCTAGACTAATAATATGAGACAGTATGATTGTGTATTGAGAGCTATAACCATGTTGCTTATTTCAGAACATTAAGGGCATGTTTGCTTTTTATTGTAGCCCAGAAATTTGTACCAAGAGCAGTTTTGGTGGACTTGGAGCCAGGAACCATGGATAGTGTGCGATCTGGTCCTTTTGGTCAGCTCTTTCGGCCTGATAATTTCATCTTTGGTATGTGGACATCACTTTTTTAGATATCCAGGACTATATGGTTCACCCAGGACTGAACAGTCAAAAAGTATTTAATCTCCCTATTCCAAAGTGACGGTTAGTACTGAGAAATCCTAATATCTTAACAATGCAATTGCAATTATCTGTAGGCCATTAAAAAGATCCCAGTAACTGAAAAAACGTTCTGTTACTCATGCCTTCAGTTAGCAAGCTACTGAAAGTTTCCTGTAGTATCCAGTTTTCATTTGCTTTCCATATATATGAACTCTGGAGAAATACTGAGACCACTTCTTTACAACAAATTGCATGGAAATTATGCAGCAAATAGAAAGGGGAGGGAGGGAACCCTCAACCACGAACCAACAAGACTACCCTTCATTTGAATTCATATTAAATGCTTGAGTACTGAATTACTTATAGGCTGTGTAATTCAACTTTTTCAGTGGATCCCTGCAGTATAGTAAACAGTGGAAGAAGATCAGTTACTGGGTTATTTTCCAGCATAATGAGGAACAGTTTGAGAGTATGTGGGGAACTTCCGGTTTTGCAATGTTTTTTGTATAGAGTTCTTCTGGCCTTCACTATTTTACTTTGGACTTGTGTAGTATTTTCCATCTAAGCTTAAAAATACACATTACAATGATTAGATTTCCTTTTTTTTTTTTCTTCATTTTAATTAATATTTTCATTTTACCCTTATGCAATATGGAAGCATTATTGGTCCCTTCACACTAAAGGAGAAATTGTGTGAAAATTAAGTGATCCACTTGCTGAAACAGGAAGTCTGAATGAAACCTACCATGAGAACTTTTATATTCTTTTGGTTTCTAAGTTTGCACCAGCCACAAAACACATTTCCTCCTGCCAAGGCAAGCTTAGGTTGCAACTTAGTTTGGTATATTGTGTATACATAAGGAAGGAACAATGCCCAAATCAGACAGAGGAAAGATAAACATTATTTGGGTGGTATAAACCAAACTTAAGTCTGAGTTGTTGCTGTTGAGGTAGGGAGTATAGAAATCATAGAGTATCTGACTTAAAACTTCTAATGCTAGCCCTATTGTTCTCCTGTGTATTCCATGTCAGCAAAGTTAAATGTCTCTTTCAAAGGAGCTTTCAGTTACTACAAGTAGAAGTAAGTTTGGGGAGAAAAGCCATAGTCATAGGCAGCTTTGTGAAGTATGCTTCTATATTCAGGTTTTTCCTTTCATTCCCTTTCTCCTGCATGGACCACAGAGGCCTGCTGAAAGTGATTTCATCTGACCTGTGGAAATGCTTGGACTTGAGCTTGCAGTTTGGCATGCCACCAGTAAAACCAGAGCAAAATCAGTTCAGAATGTCTTCAACAATAGTCCAGTTCACTGTACTCCTCTTCCTGCCAAGATAACAATGAACCAACAGCATGTGATCAACTTGTATCTGACAGAGGCCCCTGCCAGCATCAGGCACTGTCCTCCCAACCTGCTGAATAATGTAGAATGGCTGAGTGCTGAAGTAATGATCTTCTCTGTCAAAAGCCAACAAAGCATTTTGTTTTCTCTCTTAAAAATCTGGCCCACAGAGGCATTTGTGGCAGAAGCTGGCAGTCCCATACTTGCTGTGCCACAGGCTCATTCTGTTGGAGATGTTTCCCACCTCTGCTTGTACATACTTGCATGTGCCTGTGTCTCCATAGCAAGTAACCATGGACCATCAACTGGGATGTAATTCAGCTACATTGAGTACACAATCACACACTCCAGATACAGGAGGTTTAGCTCAGACCAGCAGGAGATTGAGATGTGTTTTAATGCTTGTGTTGACAAGGTAGTGACCTAAAAGACAAATGAACACAAATGGAATGATCTTGCTGTATGAGAGCAGCAGCTCTCCTGGCTGCTTAACAGCGTAAAACTGCCCACCAGGAACTCCTGTGCACTCGTGTGTCTGCTGTTGTTAACCAGCTTTCATTTGTACATTACTGCGTTTGTTGTCTTGTTGTGTGCACCCTTGCTGGCTTTACTATGTAGATACTACCCCAATTTAAGTCATATGAACTGGCAGGGGCAACCACAAAATGTCTGTTAGCCAATCAAAGGAGCCATTCTTTCCCCTCTAAATCATCCCATGAGTTCTACACCAAGGCTGTTCACACTAGGCTTCAAAGAGTTAGTGTGCAAATTACTGATCTCTCTTCCCATGTTTGTCTTTTTAAAGTGGTGAAGAGAGGAAAGGAGTTAAAGAAGATTGCAGAAAATAGTTGCTGTTTTAGGAATTAAAAAGTAAATTGTTAAGCAAATGGCTTCCATTCATGTGCGGCTCAACCTGCACATGTGTGATAACCCTACAATGTGTTGGGGAAACAAGTAGTGGTAGAAGAATCTGGAGGCACCTAGAATGCAGATAAGTTGTGGGATTGCTTTGTGTAAGTGTCCTTTAGATCTCAGCAAATGCACAGTAAGAAGAGGCAGGGGCAGGATGCTAGAGATGGGCTGCATAGAACACAGAGCTTCTAGGACTGGCAAAAGGTCTGCCAAGTCCTGATTTTATGGACACAGGCTCACTTTCCACCTAGAGATTTAATCTTGGTAGAATTTGATTATACTATGTGTTTGTCTAAGATTTTCAGAGGTCTGCTGGGTACTTGGTAAGTGGAGGGCATCTAGTAGGGTTTCACAGGGTCATGATCAAGAGTTCCGGGTGTGGGGCAGCATTGTCAGAGGCATGGCACCCTCCAGACTATACTGTATTGCCATGGGTAAGAAGTCTGGAGCCTTCAGGCCTCACTGTAGATGTTCTGGGATGTGGTTGTCTTACAGTGATGTAGAGCCAATGGATCTGGAAATAGTATCTGTAGTTTCAGTTTACTGGGCAGATGTTTTTTGTACCTATTCTCCATTCTGTCTGCCCACCAAAAAAGATGGCATGGTGTTTACCCAAGAGACAACCTATAAAATCAAGTCCTAAACTCACGGTTTAGCTCTGTTATCCTTCTGCATCTTGGAGTGATGTCTGCTTGTTAGTGCACATCCTGATGAGCTGCCCTGTCTGTTGTAGAGAAACTGCTTAAGCAGACTGCAGATGCTTGTGAGCATATTTAATTATGGAAGGATATTACTTTGTGTTTTGCCCAGCTTGACAGGAAGTGCTGAGCTCCCTGGGTTTGGAGAGAGAAAAATATACCAACATGAGAACAATGTATTAATTAAGCCAAAACATCATGAGGAAAGCAAGCATTTATGCAGTGAAAATAAAGTGCATCATATTTAAACAATATCCCAACAAGCAGTTCCCCTGATTCATATGTCTGGCACCAGCACAGTGCCAAACTGTGGGAAATTCAGTTCCCAAAAGTGGTAATTGAAAGGGGATGTACTAAATAGGAAAAAAGGAAAGGTCTTGGAGAGCAATGCAGAAGTTGATATCTCTAACCTAATTCTGAAAGTATTGGTTGGGGTTGGAACTTTAAGGTCCCTTCCAGCCTAAACCATTCTGTGACTCTTGAGTAGCACTCACAAGGTTACCACTAGGTGAGTTCAGTGGCATAGTGTAGGTACATAGTAGCCACCATGAGGAATGGGAGTATTAAAAACTGGTCCCCGTGTAATCCTCCTTGTTATTTTGTTATTATTTAACAAAACAGTGACATAGCAAAGGGTCAAGACTGCGCATCTTAATAAACTGAGTGGCACATAAAAGGAGAATGGAAGCCTTGGGGAGAATATAAGGGGCTCATGAAACATCAGTAACCCAATTTTGCAAGTTGCTTTGCAGGTTCTGAAGAACAGTGAAGTTGTAGGAAACCAGTAAAAGCTAAAAGGCACATAATAACTTCTAAGTTTTTGAAATTATCTTCTTGAAGCTTCTGTCAATTGGTATTTTCATCTGGGCTAGGTAACCATGACTTCAAAAAGGTATCGTTCTTGATATGACAGTTTAAGTAGGACTTCTGAAGCCCAGTTCTTATCTTTGAATGGTAACAGTGCCTGTGTTTCAGGAGAGCAGTCCAAGAACCTTTCATTTAGAAATGTGTATCTGTGATTTAGCTTCGTATGTGTCATAGTCCTTATAAACAGAAAGTATTAAAAGATTAAACAGTTGTCTTGTGTTTATGGAATAAGGAGGTTTGGGAGTGTGAAAGCTTTCAAAACAAGGAGCCAAGGCCATTTCTGTATTTATAGAAGGTTAAATACAAAAAAATTTAAAAAACCCAAACACCCAGAGGCATAAATGAAAGCTACCAGGGATTCGAGGCAAAAGGAGACTATATGAAAGGTTTATGTGGATACTTACAAATATATTTGTAGGCAAAACTGAAAAGCACAGTTATCTATCTGACTGATATATAGCAGCTTTTGTTACAGATGTGAATCCATTTAGTATGCAAATACCAAACCTTGCCAATAATATTGTATATTTTCTTTCCCTATTGTATGCTATTTTAGGACAGACTGGTGCAGGAAACAACTGGGCTAAAGGACACTATACAGAAGGGGCAGAGTTGGTTGACTCTGTGCTTGATGTAGTCAGAAAGGAGTGTGAACACTGCGATTGTTTGCAAGGATTTCAGCTCACTCATTCCCTGGGAGGAGGGACAGGGTCTGGCATGGGAACCCTACTCATCAGCAAGATACGAGAGGAATATCCAGACAGGATAATGAATACCTTTAGTGTCATGCCTTCTCCGAAGGTTTCTGATACGGTGGTGGAGCCTTACAATGCTACACTCTCTGTCCACCAACTGGTTGAAAATACAGATGAAACCTACTGCATTGACAACGAAGCTTTGTATGACATTTGCTTCCGCACCCTGAAGCTCACCACTCCAACATATGGGGATTTAAACCACTTGGTTTCTGCTACCATGAGTGGGGTAACTACATCCCTGCGTTTCCCAGGCCAACTAAATGCTGACCTTCGGAAGCTGGCAGTAAATATGGTCCCTTTCCCACGCCTTCACTTTTTCATGCCAGGCTTCGCTCCTTTGACAGCCCGAGGCAGCCAGCAATATCGAGCACTCACTGTACCAGAGCTCACCCAGCAGATGTTTGATGCCAAAAACATGATGGCAGCCTGTGACCCAAGACACGGGCGATACTTGACAGTGGCTACCGTCTTCCGTGGTCCCATGTCCATGAAGGAGGTTGATGAGCAGATGTTGGCCATTCAGAACAAGAACAGCAGTTACTTTGTGGAGTGGATCCCAAACAATGTCAAGGTGGCAGTATGTGACATACCTCCTCGTGGCCTCAAAATGGCGTCCACCTTCATTGGCAACAGTACTGCTATTCAAGAGCTCTTCAAAAGGATCTCAGAGCAGTTTTCAGCCATGTTCAGGAGAAAGGCTTTCCTTCACTGGTTTACAGGAGAAGGAATGGATGAAATGGAATTTACAGAAGCAGAAAGCAACATGAATGATCTGGTTTCAGAGTATCAGCAATACCAAGAAGCAACAGCAAATGATGGAGAGGAAGCGTTTGAAGATGATGAAGAAGAACTCAATGAATAAAGAAATCAGGTGCACTGTTTTCCAGGCCAAATTTCTAATAATTACATTCATAAATCTGTAGGCTTAAAAAAAAAATAAAAAAAATATTAAAAAGAAAAGAGCATGAGTTTCAGATGTTAGGGGTACTCTTCAGAGTCCCTTTTGATCACTGAGAGCTGAGGACAACCACCATTTCTGGAAGTCAAGTAATTTCTATTCACAAGACAAATGTAAGGCATTCAGTTAAGACTTTGCAAAGAGTCTGAACACAGAGATTACCAGTTTCGGATCTTTTTTTTTCCAAACAAAGTTTGTCACCCTGAAGTTGTACAAGAGAAGATGTAAAATAGACATGAAAATCAATAAAATGAAGCTGCACTATTTTCATCCAATTATGAATAAGAAATCTTGTGAGTTTGAAGTATTCATTCTGTACTGAATGTACAATACAGAACTGCCAGGAACCAAATGTATTCATAATAAAGGGAAGAAAAAGCCTTTATCTGTTCTGTACAGTACCTGTTAAAAGTGATAATTGATTCCAGTCCTCTAAAAACAAAATAAAAAAGATCAGTATCAAGCAAATGTGTTTTGGGCAGTCAATGCTGTATCAATATCCAGTGAGCTGCAGGCTAGAGGCTGGATTTGTGCTATGAGACTTCAGCACTTGCTGCTGAATAATCAGAGTTTATACGTATGAAATCTGTCCATTTGTGATGTGTTCTTTAAGGACTCTTCAATGCCTTGTTGGTCCCATGTCTTTCTGGCTTTTACCAGTTACTGGTGCTATTCTTACCTTCTTTACACCCAGCTGAAATTCAGATACTCCACAGAATGTGGATCTCACTACTTAGGGTTGTATGTTCACCTCGCCTGTAAATGGTATGGATGTCTTGTTACTCAGGTAGATTAAAATCACTGGACAGATTAAGGTTAAAGTACAAATAAAATTATCCTCAAGATTCACAGCTGACAGAATGAAAGATGAACAACAGTTTACCTGCTCACACTAAAGCTGAAACAGAAAGGCTGCTTTCACAGCTGACTCGCCACCTTGACAAAGTGACTGTTGGACATTCACTCTTAGTGCATGCTTTATGTTTCTGCTTCTATCAATTAAACAACCTTTTGCCATTACAGAGCCTTTGCACAGAGAACACTGTCTACATGGAGTCTCTTATTTAGGTCAGTTTCTAGGCAACAAAACAACCAAACAGAGGAGAAACTCTCTGTGGAAATCCAAACTTTAAGTGTTTCAAGAACTCTTCACCCTTTTGTGTTGCCTTCAGAAGCACTTTCTAAGCAAAAGTGTTGGTCAATACTTAAAAAGGCACTTTACAAACATAGCATGATTGCCAAAGATGCATTGCTCCTAATAAGTTGATACTGTGTTCTGTTAGTTTGGGATTCAGGGGATGACACCATATTTTATAAAGTATGTGAATCAGGCAAGTGTTAATCACAAAAGCTCAAGCTGTCTGCATAATTTTATTCTACACAGAAATGGAACAAAACTAGTTTTAATCAAGTGCAATGATTTTTTTTCATGTAAAGTTACTTCTTGGGTTGAAGCATAGTCATTAGAAAGTTGTAACCAAATTGGCTTTGGCACAGGTGTGGAGACAGAGGTAGGCAGGGTCTGGCTGATGGGCTTCTGGTGGTGGGGTCAGTGACTGCACAGGGGCCACAGTCTTGGCAGTGGCTGGTGATGTCTAAAGAATTTACATCTAGTGACAGCATTGCATAAATGCTGTGAGATGTTGTGGCTATGTAGCATGGTGTTAGATTAAGTTAAAAAACGACATGCGCTAAAGAGAAACTAACATATAGTGCAATACAAAGTAAAATCCATGGGGAATAAAGCCATGAAACTTGGAAGTTTAATTGGAGATTTGTAAATGGCAGGCTACTAGCTTCCAGAGGGAGGAGAAGGAGGAGGGTGTTGCAGGCTGAGAGCCTGCCAGCATACAGCTGCAGCACACAGGTTTTTCAATTAAAGCACTAACACCCTTTCTTCTGAATGAAGTAGCACCAACCATTTTGCAGCTTGTGGAACTGCATTTTGTTGTAATACGTAATTCATAGCTAGGTCCCAGGCATAAATTCTGATACTGCTTTGGAAAAGAAATAAGTTAACACCTTGAAAAAAGCCAGGAATATTGGAGTTCCTAAATAATTGACTTGGTGAACCAGCCTCTTCTGTTTTTTTTCATACACTGACTCAAACTCCAGCATACAGACTGAGCCCATGGAATCCAGACCTGACAATGTCCTCTGGTCCTGCTTTGACTCCTAGCCCTGCTTCCACATGTGTTTACTTGCAACTGTTTGATGTGAATTTCTAGAATGTGTGGAGGTGAGGGAAGCAAACTAACGCCCTCTTCGGAGATGAAAGGAGACAGATCTTCCATCTTGTCTTAGGGGAAATAAACCCAACCCACTAAAACGAACTTAGGAACCTGTAGCAGGAACATGGCCAGAGGACCAGCCTGTATGTAAGCTGTAAGAAAGTCACGGGAAGCACAAATGCTTCCTGTTCTGCTTCTGTCAACCAACCCTAATTACCTTCCTTTCCTGACATAAGACTGAATATTGTTTAGTAACAGGTTTGGTGTACAATTCCTTCCACTGCACTTCCTTTCAAATAACTTCCTGCTTTTTCCTATGAACTCCTCTTTTGAAAGCTGCCTGCTGAGTCCAACCCAGCTTTTCACATTGCTCACCTATGTGTTTTATATTTCCCTCCTTGTTTTTCAACCTAGTCACTCACACTTCGCTGTCTGTGCCTTGCCCTCCTTCAGTCCTCTCCTTTTTACTGCTTTGCACTTGGCCACAGAGAAATAACTAGAAGCAGGCTACTGAGACAAGGCAGACCTAAGGAGGCCTAGAGGTGCAGCTCTGGTATCGCCCAGACACCAGAACCTCTACCAGCATCAGGATGAGGGGAGACAAAGGGACACCCACACCAGTGAAACCACATGAAAACACGGAGCAGGTGAGCCATGCTGTGGGAACGTATCGAGACAGAAATTAATCTAACCTGGTGGGCCAGCTCCTTTGCAAAGCCACTCTAGTCAAAGCCAGCAGTTTACAGACGTGGCAGTCCCCACACCTGCTACCTTAACCAAGCCACCTCCGGTGCTCCATTTTTCTGCATGTCTGTTCCAAGTCTTGCGTTTGTATCAGGCTTAGGAAAAGGTGGTCACCTCATGGGAATGAGGCTGGGAAAGAAGGTCTAGACCTCCTCCTTCTTCCAGCATCAGGAGGAGCAGTGAATGTGGTGGCTCCCTCAGTGCTGTGCAAGCCCCTACTAGTTGAAGAAACACTGCTCAGTGTTTGCCACAAAAATGAATCTGGGCTTATTGGCAGGCACAGTACAGTCTAAACTCGATTTTCTTGATGTCTGCTAAACCACCTGAAAAGTTGTGAGTAGGTGGAGGTTACCAGTCCCCTTGAAAACAGCAGGTTGGGTAAACAGCTTTTCCATGTCTTTAATTCCAAAAATCTCACCACAGTCAAATTCTGCCATTATCATACATTTCTAATTGCATGCTGTAACTGAACAAGAGTGGAATAGAAAACTACACAGCACAAACAGGGAGTAAAAGGCAACCATTTCCTGGAGAGGAGATGGTTCGTTTACAGTCCAGTAGTACCACTGTGAAGAACTGCAGTAGGATTTGGGTTAGTATTTGGAAGGTGGGGTCAAGAGTTACGTTTCTTGGGTGTTCTTGTGTGTGTGCGTTTGTTTGTTTGGTTTTTTGTTTGTTTGCTTGCTTGTTTTTTTGTTTAAAGAGGAAATGCAGAATTGTGACTTTTACAACATAAGCACATTTAATCCCCTGCACTGGCTACAAATTGCCTACTCCAAACAAAAAGTGCTCAGCTAACGCTTTTCTTTTTGTAAGTCCTAAAAGAATAATTTCCATAAACAATTTACATCAAATAACTCAAGCAAAGAGCTCATGTCTGACCTTTCAGAGACACCTGCTTCCTTTGTCATCCTACTGCTTTCCAGTATCTTGCAACACACTGATGGAATCAATTACCAGTTCTTCCCTTAATCTGCCCTCTCAAGCCGTAAATGATGTTTTGTCCAGCCCGCAAGCTTAGATTATTTTCCTTCACCACTCCACCCCCTCCAACTGTGCTTCCCTCTTCTTTTCTGGGATAGGAAGACAGCCAGTTTCTGAACAGCTGAATTTTCCAATTAATAAATCCTTAGCACAGGGGAGAGAACCAGAAGCAGGTTATTATACCAAAACAAACTGCATTCAACTACGCAGAGAAAAAAACCCACAGTAACTTTAAGTTAAGCAAACCAGTAAGAAACCAAAGGAAGTTTCACATTGGTCTGAATTCTATACTAAGAAACCAGCAAAAAAACCCAAACACAGAACCACAAGCTTTGTTCAGAAAAGTACTGATTTTATTGACTCAAACTGTATTTACACAACACATTCATATGTTCAATATCTTACAGAACTCTGTAAAAAACTGACTAATAAAACTGCAGGAGCCAACTGAGCTTCAGACTTCACTTAAAGACACTGAACGATGAGACCATTTTAAGGTATTTAAGTGGGCTTCCAGTTTCACTGTCAACTTACATGGCAGTTCCCTGTAGATGAACTCCTTCTAAAATCAAAGTGAAAGGTGGGAGGGGAAAACAGTCAGATAAAAGAGCTGATGGTTTTGCAAAGCTTATAAGACTTTTGGCTAAGCATTCAACAGTGCATTCTGTATGATTCTTTGTTTTGGAAACAGGTCACATACAGGTATACTTTAGATGAATAATCAAAGAAAAACTTAATTTTTGTAAGCTTACATACATTTTAAAACAGAAGAGACCAGTGCCACTGAGTTTGTGCAGGAATCTGAACTGTTTCAGAGTTGGAGAGGCTCGGTTCTGGCATTCCACTGCAGCTCAAATCCAACGTATCGTTCTTCAGCTGACATACGAAAGATGATCATCTTTTACCAGTGAACTGATGATATCACATATGGAAATTGGGAGCAGAATATCCTTATCTCACCACAAGAGATCACTCTTCCACCCATCCCTAATACAGTTTGGTTGAATAAATACTTTCTTTTTTTTTAAGTACAGACTAGGCGAGTCTGTTTCTGTTCCAGAGTGTAAGTCAACATCACCACACACTCTGCAGTTAAAACGGCATCCCTCCTTTGATCTGCCTAGCAACCTGTTCATCTGCTGTCTCCTCTTTCTCTTTCTCACGCTCTTTGTTCCAGTCTTTAAGGCCTTCTGGTAGTGAGGTATCCTCATCCAAACTTCCTGTGCCTTCAACAAATTCTTCATAAGTAGACTTTTCCGCAAAGGGTCTCGGCCCAAGCAAGTCTAACATATCGCTTTTGTCAAGTACTTCCTTCTCCAGTAGTCGCAAGGCAACCTGGAACAGCAATAAGTTGTGTCACACATGTAAGATACCCTTCTTTGGAGAGTTTAAGACAGTTTGGGCCCACATTCAGCACTGATTAATTTTGACAGAAAACCCCAGGTTGCTCAGAGTTCACTTAATGAATGAGGTTTGGTTTTTTTTTTTGTCCCCTGTGAGCATTTAGGTAGCAAAAATAACTTTTTTTAATCCTATTTTCAAGATTTGACAAAGTGACCTCTATGGGACACAGTTGCTGTTATTGTTTCAGAGCAGTGGCTTTTCACTGCTGCCAAAAGGCTCCTGATGCAAGACATTAAACTATAGATGAAAAAAGCATGCCCTTCCTATCAAACCCAATGGTTCAATAGGGCTGCTGTTCTGTTACAAGCTAAAGAGCAACATAAAATACCAGTGTGTACAACACGGTGCAAGTGTAGTTTGTAACCTTTTTGTGTCAGCAAGCGCATTGTTCAGTACAAACCATATTCAGGGATCTTTTTTGGGATGCTGATGTACTACACCACTATTTACAGAATCCAGACAAACTTGTCTTCTTGTCAGTAACCCTATCAGATGCCTATCCTGGAAAATTATCCTTTTGCTGTATCTGGCTTTCTGGCATGGAGAAGAATATGCACAAGGGCAACCTCAGCTGCAGGGAGGCAGATGACAAACAGCTGGGGGCAGAGAAGGAAGATGGTAGAAAGATGTTTTCTATTTAATCTTCAAAAGGAAACCTTCAGGAAAAGCAAGTTACATGTAATTCCCTTCTTAGAGAGCTTGTTTTAGCCAAGTGAATTGGAATCCTGGTATTTTGTGTTTGGGGTTTTTATATTTCAAACTAGACTAGTACATCTACTAAAGTCTACTTTGATAGACAGACTCTTCCCTCCAGCTTGCCAAATGAGTATTTGCCACGCAAGGGGAGTGATGTTAAATCACATTCAGGAGAACCTCAGAGGTGTTCCAACATGAAAGGAAATTTATATTTAGTTATTTAAGTCTTGCAACTTCTCAAGATTACACTGAATAGGTTTTACACAATCGCTATTTTTAACCTAAGCAATTCAGTTTCTGGCTTAACAGCTGGAACTTGGCAGCTAGAAATACTGCCCACCTTCTCCACTTCGGCTTTCTTCTCGGTCAGAAGATTCAGTGTTCTCTCGTACGCAATGTTAATTAGCGACCGCACTTCTTCATCTATCAATCTGGCAGTTGCCTCACTGTAAGGTTTCTCTAATACCATGTCTCCTTGGCGAGGGAGGTCAAAGGATATCTGCCCCACTTTTTCATTCATGCCAAACTGAACAATCTGAAGAAAAAAAAAAAGTCAAATGATGGAGAGAGAACATGATTTTAGGGTTTGCTGATGTAAAATATGGTAAATAAAACTGAAAGGAAGAAGTCATTTTACTATGACCCAACTTTTTCCTCTAAAGCCAACTCTCTCCTAAAAAGTCTACCTAAGCTAAAGTACCTTAGTTGACTTTCACTTATTTTTAATGATTCAACTTAAGGACATAAATACCACCATTTAAAGGTGGTTACTCATGATGTACATAGTACATCTGTTTAAATACTACGATTACAGAAAAACATTTCAGACTTCAATAAGCAGTAAAAAAAATTTTCTGTACCAGAAATATAAGTGTTTTTCCAATTCAAAACGCTTCCAAGTCTATTCCACTCACCCATAAGTTAAGTATTAAAGTAGCAGGTCTTCAAGATTTTGTCCTATCATATGCCAAAATCATATGCCATACGTTATCCCAAGACACTCCCCTACAAATGTGAAAGTGATTCTTGAGTCACTACTGAATATAGACTCTGACTGCCAAATACAGATACTTGTAGAGTTGCATTTTACTGCAGCAGAGGCAGAAATAAGTTCAAACTGCTACCTAGTATTCACTCTGTAGTTGCTATCAATTTGATGGTTACTAAAGTGGCGCTTCTCTGCTTGGTCTTGAAGTATCAATATAGGTACGATGGATATTCAGAATTCAAAGAGATCTCAGCATTAGAACCAAGCATTTTAACCTGCTTCCTTAAGCAAAGTTCAATACTTTCATCCCCTTGGTCTCTTTGGAAACAACAGGTCTAGTTAACACGAACAGAAGTCTATACTTAAACATTTTAAAATTTAAAATCAAACGAGTCACTGAA
>JBCJKH010004243.1:0-22747 GCA_039877255.1 Loriculus beryllinus | reverse complement strand
AAATCAAACGAGTCACTGAAGATGCCATAAAATTAACATTAATAGGATTTCATTACATATTTACTTCCTGAACTGGGGCAACAAGAAGCACACAAGAGCCCGGGAAGTAGGTGTAGTTTGGGATGTTGTGCTGGAGAACAGAAATGTACTCTAAAAATGTCTCTTTGCTCACCTTGTGAGTTATAAAATGACATCTGTGCTGATGCAGGAAATGGAGTAACGTGTGTGGCATACAGCTACACACAGGTGAGTCATTACATTGATAGGATTTCAAATTACGTATCTATGTTAGTTAATGTGACACAAACTGATGTCTCAATTTCAGCAGCCTTATTTGACAGCAGCGTTTAAATACACGGTTCTCTGAATTTAGTTACACATGTGAATCCAAGTTGAGCAATTGTAAAAGTAGGATCAGATGATCCAATCTGCACACCAAATTCCATTTTAATAGTAGACAATTTCCACGTGTATTTGAATCCAACTGTGGCATATGTGTTCCCGTGGGCAGATATAGGACACTAATCAAAGTCTTATTCATGGCCTCCTGTTGTAAGACTGTAACAAAATACTAGAGCCATCAGCATCTCTATACAACAAGAGCATAATGTTCATTCATATAATGTTTTTTGAGGGACATACCCAATCAAATTGCATAATTTAAAAACATTAGTGTTAGGTAGTACATAAAGAAAATTCTAAGGAAAAAAGTCTCACTGAAGCACATACCTGAGCATACGCACTTTGGGTCACCTTCTTCAAGTCATCTTGGGCACCAGTTGTAATTCTCCCAAAGAAGATTTGCTCAGACACCCGTCCTCCAAGAGTCATGCACATTCTGTCAAGTAGCTGCTCTTTGGTATAAAGATACTGTTCTTTGGGTAAATACTGAGCATAACCCAGTCCTTTACCACGTGGGATAATAGATACCTACAATCAGAATTAACAGAATGCTAGGACTAAATAGTGCTTGGTTTGACTTAACTTTTTATACCACAACCTACACCATACTCACCCTTGAAGTTTAATTCTGACATTATTTCCGTTTACAGTTTTGCCCTCATTGTGACTTATTCTTAAAAGCCCTGGCTAGCTCTAAACTGGAATAACAACTACTAGAGTATCTGGAAAAGAAAGGTAAGATCACTGTCATATCTCTTCCAAAAACTATATGGTATTTTAAAAATCTTATCATGAAAAATCCACAGGTCTTTCAGAGTTATGTACTGGGCTTTTAAGCATTTTGTAATGAACATCTGGAGCATTTCTTCCTCGCTGGAAGAGTTTCCACATTTACTAATGTCCTTCCTTCCAGCAGGAAATTGTAAAAGATTAATTTTAAGTTTGAAAGTCAGATGAGATTAAGAACACAGTCGAGCCAAACTATGAACATTGAAGCAAGTTTGTGAGATTAGGGTGCTTTTTCCTTTACCTTCAATTTGTCAAACTGTGCATCCAAAAAGCAAATTAGAACTAAAATGAGCCTCTAGATGTTAATTTTTACAGTTACATTCCTGAAGAGGTGTCTACCTGCATAACCTGGCAAGATTAAACCACTGACCTGTACTAAAAGCCTCAGAGAAAAAGCAGCTATCAAGGCAGGTGGACTCATGGAAAGATGAGGTCCCTTTAATTTTCCAAGGACATTTATACTACAAATCCTGTAGCAGCCAAGTTAGAAAACAGTTAAGAAAAATACAAGTAACCCAAAGTACTGCAAAATCTACACATACTGTCTTTTGCAAGATTACACATTTTAATACCCTCTCAACATTAAAGAAAAGATGCTGTCCTTGCTACTGTTACAATACTAGTTCCAAGTAGTTTCCTTTACCTTCAAGAGTGGGTCAGCATGTTCCAGAAACCACCCTGCAACTGCATGCCCCGCCTCATGATATGCTACTGTCTTTTTCTCCTCTGGTTGTAGTACTTGAGTTTTCTTTTCCAAACCTTCAGAAAATAAATGTGGTTAATAGTTTCAGACACATCTTTCTCCATGGAAATCCCTTACCTCATTTAGGGATCTCTCATTTAGAGACATTATGAGCAACATGTAGATGCCATGTATATAATCTGCTGATAAAGTTAAAAAACCTAGAACTTGCAAACTGGTGAAATTTCTCTTCCAAGTTTTACTATAACTTTGTCCTTCATTAGATTTTCAAGATTGAAACTATAAGCTTTTAAGAATAGTCAAACTTCAAATATTGTTCTTTAAAAATCAGAGAGTTTTCTTAACTATTTCAGGCTAATAGCAGTTAAAAGCATTACTAAATCCCAACAGCTATTCCTCTTGTCATTCTGAAGATTAGAAAAGCATCCTGCTGAAATTTCTCTGTACCCCTTCTCCACTACAGAAGTCAGTAATATAGACAGGACATTTCTAAATCTCAGGTGCATTTCAGAAGATAAAACAATAAAACCATGAACAGGAGAAAGATTCAAAGTGTGGCTTTCTGTATGCACACAAAAAAGGAAGTCACCTGCCATATTACAATTCTAAGAAAACTATCAATGCAATTCACCTACCTCCAATAACTCTTTCAATTGCCTGCTCAAAATGCTTTTGGTTTATAGCATCTGAGAGGTGCCTTGCAGCAATTAAAGCGGCTTCGTTACAAACATTAGCAATATCAGCACCTGAAAGCAGAGAAGGTATGAATTAACACATTTTCAATAATTTTCTCTCAGTCTAGTATAAAGATAACCTTTTCAGGAATTAATTTTCTCCAGATTCTCTTTTTCAACTTTCAGAGCTTGAAAATTAGAGCTAATGCACTCAGAAATAATACATTACACATAATATAACTCCTTAAGAGATATTTAAATACATGTACAGGCTTTAGGATTTTTCTCTTGGGTAGAAAGCTACAGTGAAGTACTTGTTTGATGTATCCTACCATGGAAAAGAGTTTTTACATCCAGACACAGAAACTGCCCTACAGAATATACACATAAACCCCATCTTTTCTCTAGTAGTGTTCAAAGACTGCGACATATTAAAAGGAAGAATACATGCACGGGTGGTAGCAACGCGAAATCTCTGGATTGTTTTTTGCTGAAGACAGAAGAAACTGACATTTGGTGTGTCACCCTGATTGAGGCAGACAACTAAAGGTGCTCAGAAATTGCCTACTTGCTAGAACAGGCAAAGAGAATTTCATGCTGTATCAGTATATGCAATAAAATAAAGCACCATCCAGAAGATCAGGTACAAGGAAATGAGAAGTAGTAGGGAAATCAAATATCTACAGCTTATACAACAAGTGGATAACAGTGACATTAGGACTGACTTACCAGAAAAACCAGGTGTTAGCGATGCAAGCTTTCTTGCTAGATTATCCTTATCTAAGACTGTGTCTAACTTCAGAGGTCTAAGGTGAACTTTGAAAATAGATGCTCTTCCTTTTATATCTGGAGGCCCTTTGAGATGAAAAAAGTATGCTTTTAATCTTCACATATATATATTCTAATTGAACATGTGCAAGGAAGTTACTTATGTAAATAGCTGCACTGGTTTTCTACAAATGCAGACATATACAGCGATGCACACAAAACTTACCAATGTAAATTTGCCTGTCAAAGCGTCCTGGTCTCATCAGAGCAGGGTCTAAAATATCTGGCCTGTTAGTACCTGCCAAAATTACTACATTTGTGGTTGTATTAAATCCTGTTGAAGAAATGTAATAAACAGAAAATCTGTGTAAATATGATTTCCATTAAAAATATAGAAAGACTGTCTGGTTTACAGGGCCACATAAGAATTGGCACTTTAAACAAATGACCTTAAAGCTGAAAATACTTCCATTTATTACAGCATTGTCCTGCTTTTCATAACAAGCAACAAATGGCCTTGGACTCTGCTTTGTGAGGTACTCTATCAAATCCTGCTGTATCTTCAAAATGCAATACTAGATTAACTGCTCAGGAAGCTGCAGAACCAGCATGGCTAGCTGTATTTTTTACAGACAGACTGGTCTCATGCAAAGAACTTTTTGGCCTATTCAACTATGACAAAGAGGTAGCAGATGCAGAGTGACAGCTCTTTTTTCTAACAAATTTTAGCAAAACATCAGGCTGCAGCAAAATGAGTCGCCATTTTTCATTCAGGAAGCAAGGAAACACAATTTAGATTTAAGCTAGAATCCAAATCCTGGCTAACAGGTCTAAATAAGCTTATCAGTTCTTTCCCTTATCCTTGTTGTTGTAACATATGACATTGAATACTTACCATCCATTTCTACCAGAAGCTGATTAAGTGTGTTCTCCTGTTCACTTTGTCCTCCAAAGTTGCCCCTTCCTCTTTTCCTTCCTACTGCATCTATTTCATCAATGAAGAGAATGCAGGGGGCATTTTTACGAGCAAGAGCAAATAAGTCTCTAACCTTAACAGAAGAACAGAGTACGTATCAGATTGGCTTGTAACTGTTCAGAGTTGTGGTGGGTAGAGGGGAAGAGGTACATCGAATAACAGTATCGCTATAATTGAGTATGGTTGTTAATAAGTGTCCCAAAGCCCCCAGCCAGCTCTCAAGCCAATGGTAAGTTACACTGTTGCTGCTGCTGAGCAATAATCACTTAGGGTGGACGCCTGCCGGTTGACAAATACTGTCTTAATCCATACATTAAGAACATTAACCAACTTAATAGCCTTAAGAGATAACTATTTTCTCTGAATAACTGAAATGTATCTTCAACTTCAGCTCTAAAGGCCTCCAAACTTCAAGGATTTAAAGCAAGATTTCTTCTTTTAAACTTTTTTTTTTAACACACAGTATTGCCAGCAGAACTGGAATGTGAAGGGGCATGCTACCACACAGTCGTCTTTCACAGCAAGGAAATAAAAATGTTCTAAGCTTTTCTGCAGTTAGAACAGGGTCATGTAGCTCCTACAGTGAGCTTAAGGCTTACTTAAAAGCACTTACCATTGTACTCTAACAATATCCTACTATAAATATTGACTCTTAGCCATCCTGTCTATTACAGGGGTAGAAAAACTGAATTCACCTCCAAATATTTATTTGACAGTTACATTAACTTCTAAAAGCCTGGAAAAAATGGTCAAGACAACAGGAAACAGACAAAATATTTTTAGACTTTCAGATTTTAAATAAGATGTTACCTACCAAATTCTGTTCTGGTAGTTACAGCACAATGTGACTGGCTTTAAGATGCAACACTACAATGTTACTCTGCTTGCAAATGTATCAGAAGAACCTCATTGAAACCAGTTCAGCAAGTCAACAGATCTACACCTAATGGATTAAACTGGAGCAAACAGGAAATGAAAACTGATGAAAGTATTTTGACCTGTGAAGAATTACATGCTGTTCAGGGCTTTACTACTTCGTACGATAGAGGTGCAACTAGAGAAGGCTTCTCTGATGACAAACAATGTACGGGGGTGTGAAGAGATGCACATTTTGAGCAGTATGCTCTACTGCAGAAAGCCACTCTGATTTGTTAACAGAATTCAAGAACAATACAAGGAATAAAGCAGAAGGAACACAAACAAGGAAAAAGTGTCATGCTCAAAGTGAACTATTTTTTGATTGGAAAGAGACAGAGATACAGAATTATACCACTTTTTTCCCCAAGGAACCAAGGATGTGTAAGCAATTTTAAATTCTAGCAAATCCCAATTTATAAATAATCAATTTAGAACCACCGTCTTGCTTACTAAATTAATTGGAAGTGAAACTAAAAGTCTCTCATGTTGTTTTCTACAGACATCAGAAATGATGGACTGTGTAGCAACCTCTATTCATAGTCAAAGCAGAGACTGTTATGTCAACAGATTTCACTGGGTATTAAAAGCCGATAATCATCTGCACAGACCAGAAAAAAGAGGTTAAGTCACTTTGCTCTGGGCAGTTTAGGTATGTACTGACAGCTAATGACAACATGGTTTGAGTATTCTTATTATTTGAGGATATCTAATACTTTCCCAAAGGAAACTTAAGATTCAGATGGACAGGGTGCTGGGCCACCATGTCTAGATCATGCTTTTGCAAAGAAGGGTTGCACCTGATTATCCCTGAGATCCCTTCTAACCTGGTATTATATGATACGGATCAGTTCCTTTTCTAACTGTTTCTCTGTAAAACCCCTTTTACACTGCATGCTCCCTTCTCCCAAGTCTCACTCATCTTACATACACAATCACTATCTCCATACCTTCTGGCTTTCAGCCACTTTTTCAGTCCAGGCAGCTCCTTTTCCCAGTTTCCTTATCGGGAAATTCCAGACCCTCTTCGCGCACTCATTGAAGCCTCCACTCTCAACTAGCTTCTGCATTTAACTTTCTGAGCAGCCCCAATTCTTCTCAGTTCCAAGCTTTGTGCTTACTTTGTGCTTCTTTCTTTTCAGAAGACCCAAAATCACCTGGCATCTCCTATCTTTTCCCAACTACGCTACTGGAAGAACTCCAGCAAGACACCATGTGTCCTGGGTTCAGCTTCTTATCTCAACCCTTGGGATTTACATTCTTTCCTTTCTCCTCGAGGGAAAGGAGAGGGGAAGTGAGTGAGTGGCTGCGTGGTTCTGAGTTACCAGCTGGACTTAAACTACGACACCATCAGAAGAGACCTATGCTTGCAAGAGGCTCATGCATTCACGACTGTGACAAACTAAGGACCAAATCTCAGACAGTTTATCTGCTAACCTCTAACAGATGTGAAAACTCCAGTTTTTCAGGGCTTTAAAAAACTTGGTCAAAGTGAGTTGTCCTGTGAATCTTCACAAGACACGCAAGTACATTATGTATCTGATAAAAGCCATTCCTTTTCAAATTCAAATCAAGACCCCAAATAATTTCCACTTCATGCTAGCGGAGTTAGCTTTTAAACATGAGTAAAACCCACAAGTTTGCTTCCTTCAGTCTGTTCTCAGAGTTTACAACAGACAAATGTTAAGCTTTTCAAAAGAATGTCACCTGGCAATATACTTTTTAAGGCTTAAGACAAGATGGTTGGAGCTTGGTAAAGGTGTGAGCTGCTGGAAACGGAGTATAATTTTGGACATTAAGAGGAAAGGGGTTTTTTTTTGTGTTACACAGATTTTTGGCTATGTGAATCACCTGGCCTCCAGAAAGCAACCTAATGTTTGTGACCCTCAGATTCCTGCTTCAATTTGTGTGTCCAGACAACTATTTCCATCTAGGAGTTTGGAACTACAAAGAGAATATAGTCCTTCAAAGAAACAAGATTTAGAGCAGAAGGAGACATTCCTATAGCAGTAGTCACATGAGCTGCATTCTTTCAACCCAGCTGGTAAATTTACTTCAGAGCAGAGCATGGAGAGTTCTGTTTTCTTACGTTCCTGCAAAGAGGTAAGTGCTTCAGGTCCTGATGGCCTGCAAGCAGTTACTGAACTGCATTAGTTACTTTTATGAAAGGTGAACGTATGACTCTTGTGCTTACACAGGCATCTGGTATCACTTTTAAGTAAGCTGCACAGATGAAAGAACTTCAGCTGGTATCAAACTGTTTGCCTCCTAGATTTTACAACATCCTTTTAACAACTAATACTGAAAAAAAAGAAGGCCGAAGACTTACTCGAGCTGGACCCACACCAACAAACATCTCTAAGAACTCCGAGCCATTGACTGTGATAAATGGTACATTAGCTTCTCCAGCTGTAGCTTTAGCTAGTAGTGTTTTCCCAGTACCTGGAGGACCTGTCAGAATTGCCCCCTGTAAGAGAAACAGGTATATTTTCCTCACAAAGAAAACATATTAGCCTATAAAACAGCTTATGTCAAAGATTTACATATTATTATGTTTGGACCACTGGCTCCTCTTCCACCACAGTAAAAGTTTTGCAAGACAACAAACTGAAGGTTATTCTCTCATTTAAACAGCAAAAGGTTAAACAAAACAAAACAACAAACCATGCATCATTGCCATGCTGCCTTAAATTTACAGGAACAGTGTTTTCTTTGGCTGACATATTAAAAACCCCCAAAGGTATGTCATCAGGTGGGCTCCATTGACAGCATAGCCAAAAGGCAATTCTAGCACAATTATATACAAGAATGAAGGTACACATGCAAGCTATGTATCATTTCTGACCCATGTGAATAGAAAAAGTGTTCCATGAGGCAAATCTTCTGGCATTACAGTTATAGTGTTGGAGTTAATGCCCTTTCCCCCCCACCTCGACTGTGCAAAGAAAGAAGCTAGAAAGCATTGCATATGTAAACATTCCTGTACAATTTAGAATGCTGAGAACTAACAAAAGAATAAAGTTTTCACCTGCTAAGTTATCATTCCCTTACCTTTGGAATTTTTGCTCCCAGATCCTCATATTGTTTGGGATTTTTCAGAAAGTTAACAAACTCCATGATCTCTAATTTGGCCTCCTCACAGCCAGCTACATCTTTAAATTTAACATCTATTTCATCCTTAAGGACCTTTGCTGTGGTTTCACCCACACTGAAAAGTCCACCCATTCCGCGCCCTGTTCGACCTAAGCCTGCAGGACCTCTTCTTAATGTGTACAGTAAAGAACCAATAATCAGGATTGTAGGCAGCAAACTCAGGAGAAATGACCTGTGGAGAAAAAACAAAGCAAGCAGAAAACCACATATATTACAAAAATCCATTGCTGCATATAATGTAAAAGATGCTGGTTCCACCATAAGCAAACAAATCCAGGACTAATACTCTATTAACTTGTGATGTTTACATTTTGGAGGTTGCTCACTCTGCAAAATAAGCATGAGAAAAAAAAAGATTTCCTAATTTTTGTTTGCTTTTAAACCAAGTACACCAAGTGACACTGATGAGTCTTAGAGGAAAGCTGCATTACCTGGTAAACAGAAGTAACTCATTTTCTGTGTCCTTCAAAGGTACATTCCTAGGGCTTAGTATGCAAATGGTTATATTCTCCAAATAAGTTCCCTCAGGTAGCATATAAATATAACTGGTGTATGCTAAAAATTCAAGCAGAAACCTCTCTCCAAAATACATACTCACACACTTCTTCCCTTAGGTCTATCTCAATTTTTATGTTTTCTTCTTTCAATGTTTGTGTCCTTCCCCCAAGGCCACCAGGATTTTTTTGTTAGGGGTTTTCATACTTTTTCCCTGTTACTCATTGCCCATTATCCTTCACTGTCTGTCCTCCAGCTTTCTAGCACGGCTCTGCACAAGCCAAGAAAATCCTAGTATTAACACACTCTTAATTATCAGAGTGTTTGAGCACTCCACAGATTTTTCTGTGGTAAGACCTTCAAGAAGCAGCTCACAAGAGGTCCTGTCAACACTCTGCAAAACCAAAATGTTGAAAAGAAGCAATACCATAAGTGAGCACAGGATTACCAGGCTTTACTGATATCCTACAATTCTGGGATGAACAGGAAATGGATTTTTCTCTATCCTGTGGTATTCAGTGGATTCTGATGCAGCAGGCACAAGCAGCACTTTGATCATGTGGCTGCCATGCTCTCCTGTTTCCTGGTTCCTGTGGCATTTCTGGGGCAGAACTAACAGGCAGCTTTAGTGTGATTTACTCAATCACCAATTTCTTGCCACAGGATTTGACTTCTGCTGAATTTAAGGGCAGAAATTGTGTTATATCTCAGTCAATATACCGCAGTTCTATGACATATTTTTGTCTGCTCAAAAGTTTGCATTAGTGCCATCTCTGGAGCTCTATGGCTGTCTGTGCCTGGCTGATTCCTGCTCTGGGTGCAACTCACCTGGAGGGAGGGCTTAAATGGAGGAGGGACTAATTGTAAACAAACATTTATGTAATAAGAAGCTATATTTAGGGTAAGAGGATATGGATTTCTACATAGACAAATTACTGAACAGCTCCTCTTACAGTTAACATTCAAAGATAAACCCAAGATGATTGTTATTCTAATAACACTGCCACCTAGTGAAGCATACAGTGCATGTATCACAAATCAATTTTGCTACTGTAAACACAACCACTTTTTTATCAGAAGCTCTTTTAAAGCAACTTCTTACCCATCACTCTCTGTTGAGTAGACTACAGGCAATCTGTTCTCCACTTCTATTCCCAGATCTTGCTGCACGGCTTCAAGATTCCGTTCAAAAGTGTCCACACTACCAATATTAAACCAGACGTACTGCTATAAAAAAAAGCAGAGATCACCACAAAGTGCCCTATCTTATTTTAGCTTCACTACAAGCCAACTTCTTCTAACACACACATAAGCATTCTCAAAACAGATTCAGGGAAAGTTTATGTCGCCTCATAAAGTGTGCAACTGACACAAGATGCACATTACAAACTTAAGGCCTACCAACCTGAACACAACCAAACTGTACCTATCATTGCTCCTACAGAGATCGTACACCCAATAATTTTGGGGCACTTTAAATAGACTGAATCCTGGTGTTTTCTCCAGGAACAAACAGAAGGAACATACATAAGGAGATCTTGAAAAGAAGCTATAGCATCAGAATAATACAGATCACTGAACCAGCAAACACAGCAGCCATAAAACTTAAATGAAGAAAGGCAATTCTCTGCTTGAGAAGTCTGTATTAGCTTTCAGTTAGCTGTCTTTACAAAAGGCAGCAAACCCCAGACAAAACTTTCAAACAGTGCTGAGATTTGTTTCTTCATGAACATCTCCCCTTTTGCACCATGACCTGCCTGATTTACCCCTACTTACCCTAATGGAAAAAAGAAAGAGTAGTCCTGAGTAGTAACTGATTGAGAAACTAAGGCAACTGGTGGTATTTGGGCTAAAGAGTAGCTGTATAAATAAATCACTCTGAAACTCACTGATTAAGTAACTGCTGCAAATTTCACTTTATCCCAAAGGGACCTGCAGACCTTGCTTCAGAAAATCAGTTAAAACATACCCCACCACCTAGAAGAAGTAACCAGATAAAGCTTATTTAATGTTTCTTCTGTGTTTTTATTTTATTTAAATAGGTCCCACCAATGAGTAATTTTCTCCAAAATGTCTTACTTTTAAAGACTATAGTATCAGACAGAGACAAAGTTAAACATTTCTCATTGTTTTCTCTAATAACTGGCTAAAAGCAGTCTGGAACAGAAAAGATTCAGAAGTCTGGGATTTTCTTGAGCAGACTGAAAATAGCAGTTAAAAATACAGAACCCTCAGTAGTTCTCACTCTTCCTGTTTGAGTATCTGTATCAAAAGATGATGCTGGAAAGCCACTCCCTGTCAGTTTTAAGACAACTGTGACAAAACAACTGGTACAGCAAAGTGGAAAACACACAATGTAGGATAATGTAACAGTAAGGCACAAAATGTTTTAGTCTGCAGTATTAATAATCTCTTAATCTAAGTTTTCTACATCAAATTTACCTGAAAAAAAAGCCTTTTTTTGTTTCTAATGTCTAATGTATATGTACTAAAAGTGTTTACCCATTCATGAGGAGACTTTCCTGAAACAAAGACCACTCTAACGAAGCGCTTGTTCACAACTTCAAGTCTGTCCACCTGTAGAAGGAAAGAAGAAACCTGGTGAGTATACACACAGTCACCGCATGTTCATCACAGCTAAGAGCTTCATATACCAAATATGTATATACCTGCTGTGTTTTCAAGTAAGGACAATAAAATTAATTGTTGCAGATCAAGATAATTACACAGTCTACAACTTGCCATCAGGAACGGCATGAGGAACCATATACGCAACTGGTAAGCACAGAATACCTGGACATTAGAATTTAGATTGAAAGGATGACTTCATAGCCTTTTCATGGAAAAAACCCATTGCACATCTCAGCTCAAATCACAGATACAGTGAAATAGTTCAAAAATACTAAACTATTTCAATGGTTAAACACCAAAAGCAATAGAACACGACTCCAAATTCTTGTAGCAGCTTCCAAAATAAACCAAATTGAACAGAATGAGGGAAAATGTAACTTTGCTCTTTCAATTGTTTTCCCTATAATAAAAGACTTCCTGTGCTACCACATTAAAAACAATAACATGAATTAGATAAAGAAAAATTTAGCTGAGGTAACAGACACCATGTAAATTAAGAGGAATTAAGCTGCAGGTTTGCAGATATATATGACAAAAAAAAAAAATCCCCAAACCAAACAACCAAAACAAAAAGCTTCATGGAAGTCTCCTCAAAAGGTTATTTCCTTGAATTTGACAAGGTCTCTTCAGAAGGCAACTGAAGTTTCTCTCCATTTTTCCTTCCCCTTTCCATAAAATAAGTGGTTTCAAAAGCTTTAAAGAATTTAAATGTAGCAATGGTTCTACAAATTGAGCCTGAATCATATGCAGGAAAGTAAGGTTGTTTCCCTGAACTCACTACATGTGGCAATGGTAGAACTAACTAAAGCATGAGCTAAGAAGCCACCTAGATCTAGCCTGACCTCATACAAAAGTATCTGAACATCTCTGGTTTTGCCCTAGCCCTAACCTAGTACTGCTGATGTAATCTCTCCCTAACTTGCCACCACTATGGTGACCAATAGTACTTGATCGCCACATATTTAACTTATCTGAGTATCCAGACCGCATCTTAAAAAAACCCAAGAGATTTCGTTTTGTGCAACAATCCACTTTCATAATGCTTTTCTGCAACCAGGCTTCAGGCTTTGCTCATTATAACAGCTAAACTAATCTTCTTATTGAGCTAGTGTCTTACTGCTTCATGACAAATGTAATCAGTAAGGTTTTTTCCACAAGATGTACATGATTGTCAGTTAAGAATATGACTGCAAGACACAGCCTAGGCAGAACAGAAGCATACAAGAGCAGTTCTGCACAGATCAGTAAGACAAAAAAAGGCAAGAAACAACCTGTCTGGCATTTTATCTAAGGAATGGAAGGGTAGGAAGCATGCTGTTACACAAAATCCCAGGTGTGAAACCCACAGGAGGAAGCAAGTCAGTGTTTTCCTAATCTGCAGGCACAGCTACAAAGCAGGACTTAACAGAGGCAAGAACTAATGGCTCCTGAAGAGGAAAAGGCCTGTGTAAAACACTCTCCTGAACTTAGGACATCCCTAACCTATAACTCCAAGTGTGGAAAGCTGCCAAGTTCTACAGAGAGATAGGACACTGGTGATAAAATTGACTGCTCAAGTAATGGCTCCAGGAAGAAGGAAAGAATAAATAAGAGGAGAAAACAAAGAAGGAGGCTATTTTACAACACCGTTATGCCAATGTACTGTCTTTGAAGGGATTCTTGCTTTCTCCTCCCCCACCTTTCAAGTTCACACTGCTGCTCCTCAGATTCCCTGAGGAACTCATTTAAGGCATGAAACAAGCATTTACTATTTTTTAATTCTGGGGGGTGGGCTCATGGAAGTGCTTAAGGTTAGGCATAAGTTTCTTCTGAAGGCAGCTGCCATGTCTGCTCCAGCCATTAGGCCAGCTTACCTGTAGTATAAAACTATACCCCAAGAGACTGAGGTTACACTGCCCCTTCAAACTGGCATCTACAAGAGCTATCCAACAAAGAAGTTCAGCCCTGAGCTGCTCATCCCCTCTCCTCTCTTGAAGTGACACAAATATTCACACAGACATCCAGAACATCAGATCAAGGAACTGATTACAATGAAAGCTAATCCATTTTTCCTTCAAAAGTTACCCTTGAACCTCCACAGACACACAAATACAAGCATAAGCAGGGAGGCAGAAATGTGCATCTTCAGCACACTGATTTTTCTTTTTGATTCCCCTCACAACTTACCACTCCTTTAGAAAGGTAGTTATTGACAAAGTCTTTCCACGTGATTTCTCTCCCAGGGACTCTGAAGAAGAAGTAATATACCACCATTGTCCAGAAAAAAGAACTTCCCACTACGTACATCCGAAACTCCCTGACATCCCATGGAATGTCACCCTAGGAAATGGAGAAAAAAAAAAGGAAAAAAGTACAGTACTACAGTAAGTACATGAGATTCTAGCACCTATTTCTGCCCTCACGGTTACCACAGAGAATGCCAAACAAAACTGTACAAACGCGCTTCAGTAACATCAGATATAACTGAGAAATTACAGCAATAGTACAAAATCTGTCAGTGTTTTACAAATAGTAATTGGACAGTTTTGATCTATGAACTACTTTAAAAAAGTTTTGCCATCTAGGACCTTTCTCTCTCCATTCTAAAACAATTTTCCGTACCCTTCAGGACTACATGTCAAACCAACAAAAATAAGGAAAAAACCAAGAGAAACCCAGGAAGGAAGAAAAATAATCATGCACACCAAGCATCTTTGTGCTACAGCTGATGATAATAGATGCAAATTTCAAAAAGAAACTTACGTAAATATTACATTATGGTCATAATGGCTAACAGTAAACTACGTTTAACTAAGGTGGTGTGGTCAGCAAGTTTTACAAATTGACATTCTGAAACAAAATACAAAGCTTTTATAGGCCTAAGGCTCCATTATAAGAATTCTGGCTAATACCAACCATACTGATATGGCTTAAAACTCCATTAGCATTCCTTAAACAGAGTTAGATATCTCTGAAGGAATATACAAAACTTTTATTTATGAAAGACATTGAGTGGGGAGCCACCTAGAGCCAGTTACTATGAAATACTAAACACAGGAGACTAAGGAGGATTTAGGCAGTCAGAACATGACCCTAAAAAAAGCAAAAAACATGCAAGGCTGTTTCACAGGGATAAGACAGTTAGTACCACAACAAGATATTTTAAAGGCAAGACCTTCTGCAATCTGGTCCACCAGTTAGTTTCTTCTTTCTTGCCACCTTTTTTTCCACCACTGCCACCTCCTCCACTACTAGTCCCACTGGGCTGTCGAGCACTGGCCTGCTTTGTTTCTAACAAAAATAAAACATAACAAACCAAACAAAATTTCTTACACCAATTTTGCACTATTTTTATTAGTCTTAAAATTAAAAAGTTATTCCAAACCCAAAAATTAACTAGTTTGCAATGCTGTAACAATGAGAAGAAAATTAGAAAAATATGTATAGTCCGTTAACTGGCAGAGAGACATCTATCTCCTAGTTAGGATCAGAAGGGTGGTCTGATGCTTGTCTAACTGATGACATTTGGGCACAAAGAGCTGAAAAGTGCCACAAATATAAAAAAGGAGCCTCTTACAGAGACTGCATGAAACTTACTTCCATTGCACTAGTCCATGACACACAAGATTATTCTAAGCGCTTTGCTGGGGGTAAAAGCTTTGGTGGGGCTTTGCATTGGTTTTGGGGGGTGCAGGTGGGTTGTTGTAATTTGCTTTGTAGTCTGTTTTCCACGATAAGCATAATTTACCCCTCCAGCCACTCTATAGTCCCCTTAAAGCTCAGGGTTTAATCAAGTATCACAGGCCGTCATGCTTTTTTAACATTATAGAAACAAGCAGAGCACAGTGACAGCCAACTACAGCGGAGGAATTCATCTTAATTCTACTCATCCAGTTCACAAGGTGTCTGCATTCTGCAGCATGTCATGTCAATGTACTCAAGGCAAGATGGAGCACAACATTAACACACACTCCTTCCACCATTCTCTCTTTCAAGAGTTTGATAATGGGAAATCTAGGCATGACACTAGATGTTTACCATTCAAGGCCTAGTGGGAGGAAAACTGCTGCTTCTATTACTGCTCTCATAAGAGACTCACAGGGTTGCTGCCTCTCCTTCTTTTTGAAAGATGCGTTATATAGATTTCTGATATAACAAGTAGCTGTTATTAGTTATAATTTACAGATTCACCCTCTTTGTAAAGACAGGACTCCTTCTAGCACTGCTGCTACTAAATTCTCTTTCAAGCAGCAGGCTGCGCGGTTGGTCCTGCCTATAGAGCTGGTTCTGGATCTTCACCCAGAATTACAATTCTGGTTTATTTCTATACAAAAAAATGGGTATTTTAGGTTGCTCCAGGGAAAGCTGAGAACTATACACATAGAGAATCTCTGAATGCATTACTAATGTCAACTAACAGGAAACAGTGAAACAAGTATTTCAGGACAGCATTCCAACAGAAGCATAATGGAAAATAAAATATTCCAGAAGACATACATGATATGAAAGCAAAATAACATTAAAAACTTTTTTTTTTTCACTTTTAAACTGATCTGGTAGAGGAACATCTACCCAGAAAATAAGCAAAAACCCCAAACTAACAGCTATGCTAAAATCTAATGAATACACATACCACAAAAACTACTGAAATTAAGCTGATTTTTGTACCTTTTGTTTCTCCAGCTGTACCTTTAGCTCCATTAGACTTCTTCCCACCAGGAAAATATTTTTCAAATCCTATTAAGAAAGAGTTCAAAAGCTCATAATTGGTTTTAGGTTTACAATTACACTTCAGTAGTCAGAAGCTGACTGTACAGAACAGCAAAGCAGCTAGCAACATATAGACTGCAAAAATGGTTTTGTTTTTGTCTTTTTATTGAAGAGCTCTACCGGGTTTCCATAAGCAAATCTGCTGCTCCTGACAAGAAAATATGAAACGTATTTAATGACCTAAAGTAAAGCTATCCTTCAAACCAGAGACAGACAAGTTAAGTTCAACAAAAACTGCACTGCACAGCATGAAATTGAGCAGACAGTAGTCATTCTTTAATAGCTCTTAAAACTCCCATGAATCAATGTTCCAGCTCAAGATTAATGACTGATTAGTACAAGAACTTACTTCCCCACAGACAATAAACCTACACGGCACACAAGTGCAGTGTTCCAGCAAGGAATGCAGTCTGCTTCAGTTCACTGATCAAAGTTATAATCACCTTTGGGAGGCTGAGAGAAAAGCCTTCTGCAAGCAGCAATTACACTTGCCAAGACAGTACTTCTGTCAGTAGTAACTCCAGTGGTAACTTTTTCACAGAGCTGAAAGATGAGAAATGAATATAAATCAACAAGAAGGTGCCATGAAAATCTTCAAACTCTCTAGCAGTCCTGAGCTGCAGCAACTCAGTATCGCTGTTACAAGAGGAACTTTATAACAGACTTCACAGTAACTGCTGTGGACCAGGGCATAAGACAACAATGGAAAAAGTCAATCAGATAAATAATTTCTATAGCAAGGAAATTTTTATTCTATTTGCTAAGAACAGAGGGTTTCGTATATACAAACATTATTTAAAGAGAAAAATTAAGCAGGAAACACTAAAAGCTATGACCATTAAATACCTAAATACTGACACTGTGTGAAACATTTCAAAATACCATCTGAATGACACTTAAGTGCAACACTGTGATTGTACAAGCATGAGTTGGAACACCAGTTCAAAAAGCAGACCTCAACACCCACCTAGGAAAAGATCCAGTTATAAAAACAAAACCAAGACCATCTGCACCCTGTTATAAAACTGTTTACTGTTATTCACCATTTAAGTGAAATGAAGGAAATACAAATATTTAAAATACTAATTCTTCAGAAAAATTTTGTTATTGCAACTGAATATTTAGAAAAACACAGTAAACTGCAATTTTATTACAGAAAAAAAAATAATCAAACCCTCTTTCTTCAAGAGGGACAGGTTTTAGCTAAAAATCCCAATTTACCCCCTTCACTGCTGCCCCATAGAGGCATGCCACTTATGTGTGTTCTTTTTGGTTAGACTCTCTTTACCTTAAAAGCCAGAGAAATAGTTAAAAATACCTAACAACCCAAACCCAGAAAATAGCAGGTCCTGGAAACATAACTCAAGCTAAGCCCATGACAACAAACATCCACCTCTAGGACTACAACTGTGAAGCAAAGCTCAATGTTAGCACCACCATAGCAGTTTTGTTACATTCAAGTTATAATGCTTGTAGATAAAACTTATTTCTGCGTGTTAAACGAACTTGTAGGATACTAACCTACATGTTTATGCACCTTTATGTACTTGAGGTTTATGTAAACTATAACTATTATGCTGAGAGAACCCTAGGAATGCTGACATGTCATTAACTGAATGCTAGCTCTCCTGAAGCCTTCTGTCTGAGATCTTCCCCTTTCACCCCTTATTAAATGATGAAATACGTTAGATTTATTCCAAGCAGCCATCTAGTTCCACCTGCTGGAACCAAGAAGAATACCAAAACATCCTTGTTGCTTGCTTTTGCTGCAGACTGAGCTAATTCTTAGGCTGCTTGATAAAGTCATTGCTTTGTTACACTGCATGTCTGCGTAAGCTCTAACACTGAAGGTCCACGAGGATAGTTTACTGATCATGAAAAGCATGTGCACTGCAGACAGTCTGGACAGCAGCTAATCAAGAGAATAGCTACTAGGTTGAATACACTATGACCTCTACCATGAGCAACAGCATCTGTGCTGCTAGAAGAAGCTGGAAGACAAGTAGGATGCATCTGTGTGGGCAATAAAATGTACTTGCCACAAACCAACCCATCTGCAGTTCAAATACAAACAGGTAGGGAATGTTGGAGCAACAGATGAAACTCGAACACACATGCAGTAATACTGGCTTCTGTTTTATGTCACTGGTCTCCTACACAACCAAAAAATTAGGGAGTTCATTATTCTACAAGCTCAGGTTACATTTTATTTGTAAAGAGACAGGAGTATTTAGAAACATTTACTCCAACTAAAATAAAGCAAGTGCTCACATTTAAAAGAAAAGTTTGAGTAAGCCAAATCCAAGTGCCTGGCTCAGGTTTATTACAGAATTCAGTTACAGTTTAATCAGAGAGTAAAGGGGGAAGTAGAGAGAGAAGGATAAGCAGATAGAGCTTTGGGATACACCTGAATAACCAAACTGGTTTATTGCTGGATTGTCTCTACAGATCCTAAATTCCACTAACAAATGCATAGTCATCTGCAAAGTTAACATGCAGAGAGGTCACTGGTTTAGAGTTGGTTTATGCTACTGACAGATCTAGGTGAGTTGGTCTACAGAAAAATGCAGTTTTCTTTTACCACAGAACTCCACAAATGACAAAGTTGTTAGAGCCATGTTGTGGTGGTAACAATTGCTTAGGTTTCAGTTGGTTGGAGGTTTTTGTTTGGTTTTGACTCTATAAGATAACAGCATAAAAACTGATCATATTGATCCTGACACAGGACCTACCCTGTATTGCTGGCAATGGGAATGCCACAGCAAGCTTAGCTAGTTAGACCCACTGCCCAAGCAGAGGGAAAGCAAGCAAAGCACATTTTGACTTGATGCTGTTTCAAACTATGTATCACGAAACTCCGCCCACCTTCTCTCAGTCAGAGGTGAAAGAACTATCACAGCATATAAAGCACAAAAATCCCCTATCTAGTATCTTTTCGCAGTCAAACGCTGGGACATCTTCCTCAAAGTCAAGACTTCTTTCTATTAAGATCAAGATAAGCCAAGCACAAAATAATCCGGAAAATGATAATACTCCAGAGTAGTAACCCAAATAGTAAACCCAAGATCTGTAACTGCAGAAAAGTGCCTTCTCAACAATTCCAATATTGAATAATATAGATAATTTTAAACAATCAGAACTACTGACTTCACAAAAATTTTGTAACTGTAATCCATTTTTTTAAAACTGAGGCTACACAAAGCTAGACCAGAAAACTCCCTTGTTTAGCTTTGTGAGCAAAACACCGAGAATTCATAAATGCTATAAAATTATAAGTTTACAGCTTTATCCATAAACAAGTTCCAAATCAAATAAAATAAAATTAAACAAAAAAAAATCTTAATTATCTAAAAGTCATCAAAATATGTAACAGTGTGTTGGGGGAGTAGGGACAGAAAGCTGGTAAAGAAATCTAACTTAATGCAAGTTACTTTAAATAAGATGATTTTAAAAAGGCTTTTATGAAAATGAAGCTCCTTGTTTTGCTCCCTGTACACACACACAGATGCTAGGATGATTACAAAGTTCCCTTCATAGGTCTTATGCTCCATTCCAAGTAAAAACTCCTTACCTTTTATTGACACAACTGCGAATTAACACACTGACAGATTAGCAATACTGCTAACAGTGTTTTATTTACTTTTGCAATAAAAAGCTCTGACAAAACAAAACCACAAATACAACTCTGAAACCAAAACACATATTCATACTTAGGACTACGTTACTAACACCCTTACGGGCATTCATCCTGCAATTACCACTATCCTAGTGATAGCCTTCATACCTACAAAGGTGCAACTGTTTGCCACTATATGCTATAGAAAAATGCAGAAACCTGCCCAAGATGCCATGGAAAAATGCAGGAATTATGCACCTCCCTTTTCTTAGGCAGTAGCATAGGCCTGTCAGTCCTTTGATATTGGGTTGACAAGGGTAATACACATCTTTGTTGTGGTATAAACTGAGCCAGTAACTTCAAGTCATGCAGCCACTCTCTCACTCCCTTCTTTCTTCCCTCCCTCAACGCCAGGAGAGATGGGGAAGAGAATCAAAGAAACACAAATCCCACAGGTTAGGATAAGAAGAGTCTGGTAACTAAAGTATAATACAAAACCACTACTATTATTACTACTAATAATAATAATGATAACGGAAACAACAAGGGGAGAGAATATAAAACTAAAAAGGAAAAAGTAAAACAATAAGTGATGCACATTACAACTGCTCACCACCTGCTGACCAACACCCAGCCTGACCACAGCAGCAATCTGGGCCTTCAGGGTAACTACCCCGAGTTTATATAGTGGGCAGGACATGCCCACTATATATATATGGAATACCCCTTTGGCTAGTTTGGGTCAGGTATCCTGTCTCTGCTTCCTCCTGGCTTCTTCTGCCACTCCTCACTGGCAGAGCATAAGAGACTCAAAAGTCCTTAGTAGGGGTAAGCATTACTTCGCAACAACTAAAACACCGATGCATTATCAACATTGTCCTTAGACTGAAGTCAAAACCACAACACTGCACCAGCTACTAGGAAGGAGAAAAATAACGATTACAGCTGAATCCAGGACAATCTTATAACACACAGCAGTCTAAACCATTTTACTAAGAATGAATACCCAGCCACCACAATTTATCAGTTAATATTAGAACAGAAGGTTCAAATCCACACCGCTATTTCACCAGGCACTGCCAACAACCGGCCGTTTGCCTTCCCTTTTCCAACACATTGCCGTTGCACTCACAACCCAAACTCCCAAACGAATCGACAGCCCAAAGCACAGACGGTGGGTGCGGGTAGTGTCAAACCCATCTACCGCTAATCGCCACGAGTGGACATACTGAGAAGGTGGAAGCAAGGTAGGCCACACCACCTAACACCCGCTGGCAGCCCAGCTATACTGGCAGCGTGCAGCAGCAGCTCACGGGTGTCGACTCACCCTCTTTCAACAACTGCTGTCCTCCGGCCGGCTCTGCGAATACTCCCGCACGGCGCCCAAGTGCCGCTTCCGACCCAGGAGGTGCAGCACTCACACCCAGCCACAGGCCCTCGCTACCCGCCGCCCGGAAGGGCAAGCGTGAGCAGGTAGGAGGTGAAGGAGAGCCGGGGAAGGCCGCGGGGAGAAGCGACGAGCTCTCGGCCACGGGGACAGAGCGCTAACCCCCACCCCGGGATCCTGGGGCCCGCCCATCACGACGGCAGCCGAGGCCCTCCCTCATCCCCCTATCCCTCGTTTACGGCTAACGGGAGGAGGAGGGGCCGACCGGGCCCGTGCCCCGCACCTCACCTGCGCCAGGCAGGGCCTCGCCCCCCGCAGACCCCTTCCACAGAGCAGCTGTTGCAACAGGACCCCGGGCAGGCCCCGGCGCCGGCAGCTGCCCGGTGCCAGCAGCAGGTAACGGTGCGCCATGGCCCCAGCGGCCACCTCGGCCCACTACTGACACCACCGCCTCTTCCTTCTTCGCCGCCCCTCGCCGCCGTCAGCCCGCACCGGCCTGCGACGTGTGACCTCATCACGCTGTTGCGTGCACTTCCTCTACGTCGGAAGGACCCATCCAAGCCCCGCCCCTTGGTGCCTGCCCGTCGCCCTTGCTGTGGCACCCCCCCCGCGTCGGTACGTCCCCGCGGCCCGCCCTGCCTGGCGCGGCGGGGATCCGGTACGCGAGGGGAGGCTCGGGCGGTGTGGCCGCGGCAGAGCTCGACCAGCACCGCTAAGAAGGGCGGGATTCCCCCTGCCAGGGAAGCCTGCGAGGCTGCGGCCGAGGGAGGGCCTCAGCGCTCCGGCTCTCCTTCGCCCCGCTGCCCCGACAGGGACGGATCTTCGCGGTGTTGCCGGGTAAAGCCGGTTTATCATAGAATCACAGAATAGTCTGGGTTGGAAGAGACCTTCAGAGGTCATCTAGTGCCAACCCCCCTGCCATGAGCAGGGACACCTCCTGCTAGACCAGGCTGCCCAGAACCACCTCCAGCCTGACCTTGAATGTCTCCACAGATAGTGCATCTGCTACCTCCCTGGGCACCCTGCACCAGGATTTTACCACTCTCATCGTAACGAATTTTTTCCTCACATCCAGCCTGAGTCGCCCCTCTTTCAGTTTAAAACCATCACCCCTTATCCTATCACAACAGGCCCTGCTAAAAAATCTTTCCCCATTTTTCTTGTAGGTCCCTTATAAGAACTGAAAGGCTGCAATAAGGTCTCCCCAGAGCCTTCTCTTTTCCAAGCTGAACAACCCCAACTCTCCCAGCCTTTCCTCATAGGAGAGATGCTCTGTTTCTCTGGCTATTTCTGTGGCCCTTCTCTGGACCCTCTCCCAACAGGTCCGTGTTGGGTTCCCATCCCTCAGGTGTGTCAACTGCACAACTGCATCATTTGGCTTTGTGTCAGCTGCAAACTTGCTGATGGTGCACTCAATCATAGAACCATAGAATCGTTAGGGTTGGAAAGGACCTTAAGATCATCTAGTTCCAACCCCCCTGCCATAAGC
>JBCJKH010004242.1:7257-21839 GCA_039877255.1 Loriculus beryllinus | reverse complement strand
CTTATGGCAGGGGGGTTGGAACTGGATGATCTTAAGGTCCTTCCCAACCCTAACTATTCTATGATTCTATGATTCTATGATAGTGTAAATTTTACACAGAAAAAATGGAAACGGCTCATGTGCAAAAGAAAATAAGACAACAAACAGAAATGCAGAACTCTGAAATATTTTAGTTCCCATGAACTCCAAAACATCCTCCAGTTCTCTTGAACCCTGATCTGCATCCTCAACCTTGCAGGCATATAGGTATTCCATCACAGGCTGTATGATGGAAACATCCTATTCCTGAAGTCATATCCCATGCCTCTGTGTCTCAACCCACCTTGCAAGCCCCCAAACTCTTGTCTCTTTCCTCTGACTGGCCAGGGAAAGAGCTGATCACATTGCAGCTGACTCTGCACTATCTCTGCCTTAATTTTTTTTTGGCCCTTTTACATGTATTCACATATTGGCCAGATGGCAGGCCCAGCAGAACAGATTAATATCGAGCTTACATTACAGCTTCTTCTAAGTGGTGGAAATTGGTGAGCAGCTTCAGAACTATTGGCGAGGAAAGACATATGGGCATAGATACAGATATATGTGTCTCATCATTGTCAAGAAATGAGAATAGAAATAGAACTAATTAGAAAAAGAAAAGTTTCTTATGGCTTGATTTAAACTTGTAAACCAATTTCTTCATGCAGTAACCCAATGGGTATCTGAAAGAGCCAAACGTTGTGACCAAATCTCTGCTTCCCTGTTAGGTAGAAGCAATTTCTCTCAGAATGGGGGAGCTGTGTCCTGTTGGCATGTGAGTTCAGAAGGGATACAAGGTCTTTCCCAGGAGAAAGCAGAGAAGCCCCCAAGTCTCTCCAGCTATGGGGAGGGTGGAAACTGCCTGGGCACACACCTCTGACGGGCACACAACTGAATGAGCATCACTTCCAACTACTCTGCCCCAGTGACCCGAATAGGTTTGCACCCTCACCGCACCAGGCAGGCATCTGACAGGTAATGTGTGATGGCTGCAGACCAGGAGGGAGTGAGGAAACGTGATAGAGAATGAGTAGTAGCACAGAAACTTGCACTGTTTTCAATCTTATCAGTCATTTTGGATGAGTCCTTCAGGTCTGCTGCTGGGCTGTTATGCACTCCATTTGCTGACAGTGCCTGGTGGGCTTACAGAGATCACTGTGGTGAGGGTAATAAAGGCTGAGGCACTTATTTCTCCTGACTTATGGTATGCATGGATCAGGACTGGCTTTCTGCCTGCAAGACCAGCTTTGGCTGGACCCTCACTTGCCAGCCAGTGGATCAGAGAGAGAAGCCATTTCTTTTCCACATTTCTTTGCTGCACATCACCTGTGCATACATGTGGGTCTGACTATTTGATCAGATCTACTTTTGAAGCTGTTTGCCCTGAACATCTTGGCAGTTTGGTTCTAAGATCAACAAGAAAAGATGTCTGTGGTGGGGAGACTAAGAAGAGGGGAGCCTGCTGCATCCCTGCTGCCCAGAATAGGAGATCTTCTGCAGGCCTTGATGCAATGGAAAACAGTGAGTGTAATTTCCAAGGTGGTATGGTCTTACCTCTGCAGTCAGGACATGGAACAGAGATGAACCAGGGTGAGAGGCTGTGCTGCCCTTATTGAAGGATTTCAGATTTGAGGTTATACCTGGGGTTGGCACATCCTTTTTCCTCTCACAGGATGTGCCTGTCTTCAAACACGGGATGATGTCATCTCATATTGCTGTGTGTGCCTCTAGAGAGCCTTGTGCCATGCTTTGACTTGGTATTAGAGTTTGCCTTTTGAACGCGGAAAGGGAGGGTGTCTTTGAGGATGGAAGGGGAGGATGTCTTTGAGGATGGAAGGGGAAGCTGTGCAAAACTAGGAGAGGTTGTTCAGTTGGTGTGCTGCAGTGAGATAAGTGAATGAAAGAAATAAGGGGGTCCTGGAGATGTTTAAGGAGAAAGACAGCAGGATTTGGGGATAGTCAGTGGTGCTTGTGTGCCAGGAAGCTGATGTAGTTGCACAGCAGCTTTCATCCATGTAACAGCAGCATCCATGACGTGCTCTCGATTTCCTTACATAAAAACGCCTTTGTCCTGGCAAATGAGTTACTACCAGTTAGAAAGATGAAGTATCTTCTTGATCCATACTGAAAACTCTTTCATGTGTACCTCAAAAGACATGTTTTTTCTCCCTGCTGAAAGCATGAGCGGCAAATCTGGTGGAGACACAGCCTGTTTTTTGTGGCAGTTCCTCTGACGTAGATGAACCTCTGAAATGTGTGACACCAGGAGGATGTTTTAATCTGAATTATGTTTGCCCATCTGAGTACCAGGTGCCTTTATCCCCTTTTCATTATCTCACGGCCAGGGCTGCTGCCAGCATGAGTAAGAAAGGTTTGAGTCACAGGGATGGAGTAAGTAGTTCATTTCTTTCCAGAGGCTGTTGTCAGAGACAACCAGGCCCAAATGTCCATCATGGGGATGAATGATGTGTAGATGAATGAGGTGAGAAACCTCCTCCTGAGAGAAATAAAGCATCCCTCATGAATAACACAGTGTTGCTTCAAGACATCTAAAACCTGTTATACATTGAACTTGAATATGAATGAGGCTTAGCAACTCTGCATCTACACACTGCTACTGGCCTGAATGCTACCTATAAATAACTTACCACTGCCACATTTCTTTTTTGTGTTTTAACACTGATCATGTATTTGGCCTGGTACCAGTACACATCTAGAGACAAACCTCTCCCAGTCTCTGAAAGAGCCCAGTGTAGAAAAACACCCATTGCTTTGCACCGTACAGACTCCATCTATACTACTAAGTAGAGCATGAGCTGTGTTTTGAAGACACAGCATGGAGAATGTCAGTAACAGCTAAGCACATGTACTGCTCCAGAGTGATGCTCAGCTACAGTGGTCTCTGGCCAGTGTTAACCTCCATGGCTGGACTGGTCATGAACTTTGCCTGGGACAGTGCTGATTGGTCCAGGTTAAAGCCATGACACAAACTGTGCTGATGATGTAAGTGTGGACAATCATGGGTTGGTGGTGGAACCCATCCCTTGTCCCAGTTCACTTTTCTAGAGTAGCTATCGCCTTGCAGTATTGCAGTTGGTTCCATGTAGATGTAGTACAGTGAAAGGATTTTTTCCCATAATGTTTTAATTTTTATCATGGATTTACTTATTCTGGGCAATCTGTGTCATTGCAGTGCTGTGGAAGTGTTTATTGAGACCCTTTTTTCCCAGAAGCAAAGTGTTATTCAAGAGAATTTGTGTTGGTGGACAATTCAGACGTTAAGAGCCTGTCTGTACACTGCAGCTGAGCGTAGTGCAAAGATCACTGATGTAGATCTAAGCAAGCTGGTCTGTCCACATGAGGCTATATAGTGCCAGAGATACTTACTTAGAGTCTGAATGCAGGCATGGCATTTTTGTTAATAAAATGTCTCTAAAACCGTGAGTAACACAAAGAAGGGAAATAGGGAATGATTCATGTGCACTGTGTTCCACTGCGTGCTAGGGTTGTGGCCTGGTACCCCAGCACAATGTCCTTTTAGAAGTGAAAGATATTTGGATTGTCCTCCTGAATGGATCTCACACAGACTCTGTAATAAGTCTCCCTCTGTGTCTCATCTGAAAGAAACCATGAAAAAGTAAGCTTTGAAGGGGGCTGAGTAGGTTTTCCCCAGACTACAGTCTGGCAAACAGGAAAATAGTATTCTTTCTTTCTAGAATTACATATAGAAGCATGTGGTCTTTGAGAGTTTTCCACCTGAGAGTGGACAAGATCTGGAAAGATCAAGGGCAGTGAAGACTTTAACGGAATACTCATTTAGTGTGCAAGCCCTTGCAATCTGACCCTTTGCCTTCTTGCCTGCAAGTTCTGCTTGATATCTGTAGCCCAGCCATTCTGTAATGGGGAGGAGACAGCTTCTGGGGTGCATTGGTGCTCTGAAGTCCAGAACTGGAGTAACAATCTGAGACAGGGCATTTCTTCATGCAGAACCATGCTTGATGGCAGCCCAGATGAGCTGTCTTAAAAGCCTAAGCATCTGGGTGTTATTATGAAAGAGAGTGTACTAATGACATCACTTCCATTCAAGGTGAAAGTTATTTAGGTTGTCCTTGGTCAATCAGATTATGTCTCATTAAATATCAGAGAGACCTGCCTGCTGTGGTCCCATTACTGTGTTGTGGGAGTTCAGCAAGCTGGTTAGTATAGTAAAGCAGTGTAGGTAGCACTTACCTAGGTGTGGTGCAATGTAAAGCTTCATCTGTACCTTTCTCGTTATTGCAGCCACATGGTTTGTTAGGGGATGCATTTGCTATACCTAATTTTAAGGTCTTCTCATCTTTCTTCTTCACCATAGAAGTGTGAGAAATACCAATGTCATGCTTAACCTTTCTACTTGTCTTTGAGCCTTGTGTTTCTTCTGTGAACCATGTGTTTCTTATGGTTCACATGGCGTCATCTCTTTATATTCTAGTAAAGGGCAGGAACATTCATGTAGAGGAAGGTAGGCTGAATTTTGCTAGCTGAGATCTGCTACCAAGTGGCTTCTGCTTCTGCCTTTACTTTACACAAGTGAAACCCAGCTACTTGGAGACTGATCCTGGCATTAATGATCCTCAGTGCCCCTCTTCCTCTGACAATGACTGACGTCCTCATGTTTCCCAGAGGCAGTATTTGATGTTGAGAAGACAACATCATTTTAAATTTGAGATTTACTGAATTTCAGAGAACGTGCAGTGCTGGAGTTTGCTTTTCTTGCATTGCTCTGTATTGCTGGATAGATTCTGTAATGCTAAAGTAATGGAAAGTTAAATCTTTGTCTAGTGTATTTTGAAACCCATCATTCCAGTGTTGGAGGAAATGGCTAAGGTGCCTATTCCTTAAAGCCATATTGTACTGGAGAAATGTATGACTCTGTTCCCCTGTACATGAATCTATTTGCAAAGTTTTATTCCAGCTTCATTAATAAAGTCCTTCCTTTATCCCAGCTTCATGGTGAAAATATGGTAAAATACGTTTTTGTATTTTGCAGTCTGATATTGTGGAAAATCAGTATGACATGGGACAGAATAGAAATCAGAACTTCTGGATATTCTATCTACCCCTGTGAGCTATAGCCTGCTGGTGCTGTCTGTAAAGCAGGGAATTGGGTATGTTGCTGTCTTATGGGAGAGCTGTTGAGTCCCAAGTTAATGATGGAGTCTGTGGCAAATTTTAGAAATGCAGTTGTGAGATAGTCTGTAAGCATTAATGTTTTATAATTTCCTTAAACTGCCTCTGTGGATATATTTAGTGAGAAGGATATAGCGATATAGAAAGGAATCTTTTTTCACCCCAGCCATTTTCTTTAGAACCCAAAGTGAAAGTTGTTTCCACCAACTGCCATCCCTGCAACCATCTGGAAAATCACATTTTCTGAAGCTTTCCTTCTCTTTATCAGCTGTAACTAAAGCTATAAAATGGGAAGATGTCCCTGGTTTAATTAACACCCCTGTAGTTCAAAAGCTGATCTTAGTAATGAGAGGCAATTATAGCCTTATTGAGGGACAGTCAGGTGGAACAAACCCTGCATTCAAGACATTTCACTTTCCAGGTAATTTGGAAACTGCTTTTTATGATGAACAGGCTACCTAGCCCGATACAACAGGTGAAATCCTTTCTTTTGTAACCTAAAAAGAACTTTCTATATTCAGTTATGTGCATCTTTTGTGCTTTTTACATAGAATAATAGAATCATAGACTAGTTAGGGTTGGAAAGGACCTTAAGATCAGCCAATTCAAACCCCCTGCCATAGGCAGAGATACCTTACACTTGACCATGTCGCCATCCATCTGCCAACAACTAGCAACTGAGCTGTAGAAATGCCTGCTGCTTCTTGGAGGGCATTATTGCTCATTTTCTCATTTTGTTTTCTTTATCCACTGTTGCTTTCCATTTTGAAGATTGAATGGTGTTCATGTTTTTGTACTAACAGAACATCAGACTCCATGCTGTACCCACATCCTGAGGGCTATGCAGAGTTCTGGTTTCTGCACCTCAAAAATGATGCAATAGAGCTAAAGGAGGTCCAGAGAAGGACATTGAAATGATTAAGGGAATTTTGAAATATGAGCTAAAAAGCCTGTGGCTTCAGTTCAGACAGGAGAAAACTGAGAGCAGAGATAAAGCTGAGTTTAGCTGAATGTAGATATAGAACTTTAATACCGAGGCTAAGAAGCACTAGCTGAAACAAGGACATTGCTCCACATGATGAAGTACCTTTCAATGCAGCAGGTAGTGAACTTCTGTAATCTGTTGCTACAGGAGACTGAGGAGGTGGGCAGTTTCAGAAGTTTTGTAGAAAGAGTTAGATAAACTCAGAGCAGCAGATTCATAAGTCTAAAGGTGAGGGGTCAGACTGAGGCAGTACAAAGGGAATGATCCTGCCTCAGTAGTATCTAAGGTGCTGTCTGACCTCCACCATCTGATTTGTAAGAGTGTGAATCTGCCGTATGCCCTGTGTTTCATCTGGGTATTCTGGTATCTCAGAGGTCTCAAATGCTAGTAGATGCTGCTAATTTAAACCCTTTCTGTCTACAATGCAGACACCTACATTGCACTGAAGTGGAGCTCTACTTGTGATTAACACACCTGCATTTGGCTATTAGCATATATGCCTGTCTACCTGTGTAGTAGGTGTCTAAATTCTTCTGCAGTTAGCAGATGTTTAGCCACTCTAATGGGGACCTGATGAATATGGTTAATGGAACAGTCTATAGTGTCATTTCATCTTGCCACAAGGTAGACTTGGGATGGTCAGTTAAATAACTCACTACTACTTGTTTTCATCAAACCTTTGTTGACTGTAATGGGAGCTTGGACACCTAGCACACACGTAGATGCAAAAATTTGGATGTATTAATCCTGGACTGAGTTCTGTCCCAGAATTTCTGTTATAATGACTGTAGAGAAATAGGTGTCTCCTGAGAACAATTCATTGACCCAGGTATAGATGAGAGGAATTGCAGTTGTGAAGTGCATCTTACTATCCATGAACTTCAAGGGGAGTCTGGAGAGAGGTACCCACATTGTCAATGTACACCATGGCCAGGTAGGTCTCAGCTATCCCATTTTGGACACTTTGGTACTGTCACTTAGATTCCCAGCTGTAAGAAATGTAGAGTTTTAAAGCAGTGTGATATGAAAAAGTGAACTTAGAATTTCAAAACAGCCCCCACCCTCTTTATGTTTTGATTTAGAATAAAGGCTTAACTGTGATTTTACCGTCTGTAAACTATGCTGTCCTGGATTAGATGAAATTTCCTTTGCCACATTAGCTGTAAAAGCTGTGAAACTATAAAGCAAGATTGTAAGTTTTTATTCTTCAGTAATTAAAGATAGGGCAGGCATTGAATCTTACAGTGTTCCAGAAGAGGGTGGGTTTCATAGGGTGTCTAGCAGAAAGGTTTGTTCAGCCTGGAAGAGTCTGAAAAGGAATTTCTTTCACTGGTGGGTCTGTTAATATTGTTAATTCCATGCTGCCATCAGTGTACTCTGGGTTTGGATAGGGCAACACCAACTCCTCTCAGAAAACACTGTGGAAGTGTCCATCTATTTCCAAAGTTTCCACTTTTGTTATGTGTTAAAGGATGGATGTGACATTTCTTTAGTGAATGAATGCAATACAGTCTTGTTTAGGAGACTGCACAGTTACTTGAAATAGGATGACTTGTCCATCCTTTCATCTTTTCCAGTCCTGTGTGTACAGCAGTTCTCTGTGTCTTACTTGCTTTGGATACAGGACACAGGCAAGGAGACAGAAAGGTTGTGTGATTGCAGTGTTCCTGTAGCTTTGGATCTGGCTGTGGCATCAGACTCTCTGCGATTCACATGGCTGGCACGAATGGGGACTTGTGGCCATGATTTGCCTTGCTAACTATCCTGTCTTTTAATCCCCAGGTTATGGACATGCTGCCCCAGGGACGGATGCAGGGAAGGCCTTTTGCATGTTCTACGCAGTCCTGGGGATCCCACTGACACTCGTCATGTTCCAGAGCTTGGGCGAGCGCATGAACACCTTTGTCAAGTACCTCTTGAAACGCATCAAAAAGTGCTGTGGGATGAGGAGCACCGAGGTCTCCATGGAAAACATGGTCACTGTGGGTTTCTTCTCCTGCATGGGAACACTCTGCATTGGAGCAGCAGCTTTTTCCCAGTATGAGGAATGGAGCTTTTTCCATGCTTACTATTACTGCTTTATAACATTGACTACGATAGGTTTTGGAGACTATGTGGCCCTGCAGACCAAAGGGGCCCTTCAAAAGAAGCCTCTCTATGTGGCTTTTAGCTTTATGTACATTCTGGTGGGGTTGACAGTCATTGGGGCATTTCTAAATCTGGTTGTTCTCAGGTTCTTGACCATGAACAGCGAGGACGAGAGGCGGGATGCTGAGGAACGGGCGTCCCTGGCAGGGAACCGCAACAGCATGATTATCCACATCCAAGAGGACTCCCAGCATGGTCGGCCACGGTACAAGGCCGAAGTAACAGACCTTCAGTCAGTTTGTTCCTGCATGTGTTACAGGTCCCATGAGTACACCAGCCGGGTGGTGTCCCACCAAAATTCATTCAGCTCAAAGCTGAACCCCCAGTACTTTCACTCCATCTCGTACAAGATAGAGGAGATCTCACCAAGCACATTAAAAAACAGCCTTTTCCCATCTCCTGTCAGCTCCATCTCACCTGGGTTGCACAGCTTTACAGATAACCACAGGCTGATGAAAAGGCGAAAGTCCATTTAAAGGAATTTGTCTTCTTTTGCTTTCCTTGTTTCCCCTCAGTTCTTCTCCATTGTTTTGAGGTTTTTTTGTTCCTTGAGTGAGACGGAGTGAGGCCAAAGGGAGTAGAGAAAGCCAGTCCTCCTCTGAGACTCAGCTCTTGAGCATGAAGCATGGATTATTACTGTTCCAGCAAAGTATGCCTTACATTACCCCCTTGGTGGATGTCAGAGGATTCAAGGTGACGTGAAGTGGGTACCAAATCCAAAGTTGCACACACAGCTGGGAGCCTTCATGTGCCATTGGCACTCTTGACCTAATAAACTCTTTTCCTCACGAGCAGGTTGTGTGCTTGCGTGCGTGTTGGGTGTGCGTGCGTGTGCGTGGAATTCCACGACTAGTGCCATGCGACAAAAATCAAAGCATCAGGTATTATTTTGGGTTATTTTTGCCCTTGAAGCAATTGTGTTCCAGTCTGCTTTTAACTTTTAGATTGCTTCCAAATGAAACGGGGAGGGTGGGAAGGGAGCAAATTTGGTTCATTTCTTTTTTGCCAAGACAAGCATGCGCCATAAGCAGTCAATATACCAGGTGTATCATGGTAAATTTTTTAATGCTAGATTTTAGATTGTATTAACATTAATAAAAAAAAAAAAAAAAGGCAGGAAAAGATGGATCATTTTAGCTTGCCAGTTCAAAATGAAAAAAATAATAAAATAAATAAAATAAAGCATGCACTTTGTAAAACTGGTATGCATAATAAAAAACACAAGAAAAACTAGCAATGGAATTAATAATCAAAAGCAAATAATCCTATTGATTTAACTAGATTTTCTTTTATCATTTTCAATTGTTCCAACAATGTTTAAGAGAAATTGGAAGAATTGTTGGAACCAAAAAGTGTATTTTGTTATTTTAATTTTATTTATAAATTTATTATTATTATTATTATTATTATTATTATTATTATTATTATTATTATTATTATTATTATTTTGTGCAGCAATTGCCTGCATGAATAAGAATTATATTTTTTTTTTAATGCTTGGATTAGGATGGGTATAAATAGGTGGATGTATATTTTTTCTTATATAATAGTGACAGGGCATTTCCTTGTTTTAAATAAAAAAATAAAGATGATTGTCTCTAAATGCTTTTGATTTGTAAATAATGGAAAGCCTTTGTTGGTCTCAGGAAGAATTCAAGGGACAGTATCTTGTGTTTGGCTCACTGGGAACTTGTGAGGTAAGATGTGATACTGCTTTTTTGCTAGGTGGAAAGGCAAAATGCATTTAGCAGTGATGGACAAAAGCAGTTTTACTCCAGTGTTTGGAGGGTAATGCTGGGAGTGATTGCATTCGCAAGTTGTAGTGAAGGATGTTGAGACCATGTCATAGAGTTGTTCCTTGGAGATTGTCCATCTCTCGGCTGTTCATCTGGACCAAACAGACTTTACAGGACTGAATTACAGGCCTAATCCAGCTCCCTTTTAAGATAATAGGAATTTGCAATGATTACATGGGATTTAGTGCTTTGGGAGATTTATCTTTGATTTGACAGGGGTAGGACTGGGAGTTTTACAAACCTCCACCTTTGTCTCTGATTTAATCCTATCTTTTAAACTGCCTTTCGTGTTAATTCGCCATACAAAACCCATCCTTTTTTGGCACTAATCACCTCCTGCTGATTCTACCATTTTGTGCTCTCAGTGTAAAAGCAATAATCCCTTTCTTTTTTCCCATTAAAACTAGATGGCATGTTTCTGTACAAGCCCCAGCTCTGAGCTCTGTGTGCTTATGGATGTTGATATCCTTTCAAAGAGGCTTCTATAAAGAAAATTAATAGGGAGAAATAGGAAATTTCAATTCCTCCTTGTTCTCTTCTCCCTGGCTTTAAATTATTTGGTATATCAAATATATTCATGTTCTAATTTCCATATCTGTGCTTCAACAAGTAGATGAAAAACAGGTATCCATGTCTTTGACTCCCCTATGCAGCTTCCTTTGGGATTATACAATCCTGTGGTATGAAAATCTCCATTAAGATTAGTGAAGAAATAGCTTAGGAGTCTTAATGAGGATGAATGAGGATCAGCTTCTTTCAGCCTAACATGTGAGGATAACATCCCTGAATACAGTAGGAGAACATGCTGTGTGCATTAATGCTCTCCTGCTGGCACCATGTTCCAAGGCTGATGGCAGAGGTATTGAAGCAAGCATACTTAGAAAAGTAGCTTCAGGATGTGTTAAACCACTCCAGTGATTGCCGCCTAGAAGCTGGTTTCTTTCAAGAGTGTCCCATTTGTTTCACAGTGAAGTCCAAATTCACTACTGCAGTCTTTGCTTGTGGTATTCTGGAAGTGCAAATCAATGTAAGTTTCTATTCCTGCTAAGGAGATAAGAAAAAGTATGCCTGGAATATACACATCAATATCATGTACGCTTGCTGGGTGTATCTGACATTGTAGAAAAGCAGGAAAAGTTTGGGGTTTTGCAGAACTTGAGTAAAATTCTGTCTGCCTTGCAAAGGACTTGTGCACTGGGACTTTTAGCAAAGTTTAAACAGTTTTGTGGGGAAAAACCCCATCCAAACAAACCCAAACCAACAATTTTATCTTATAAAAAATTGGTCAGCTTTTTCCTTTTGTCTTGTAAGTGGAAAATTCTGCTGCATATAAAAATCATCTTTAAATGTCCTAGAGATCATGTTGAACTCCAGACGTTCAAAGCTGTTACATACTCTAGCTGATTTTCTACTATAATCTTCCCACTGGAACCATAAATGAAGAGTAAATTTCAATATATGGGGTGTATAAGTAGGGAAGAAACTTACTTCGGCGTGTCGTGGGTCCTCTTCTTTGCATTAAAACTCAATTAAATTAAATTAATTAAACTCAATTAAATCAATTAAAACTCAATGGCTTTGTGAAAGGTCTGCTTTAGTTTAGTTGAAGTTTATAGATGTTGTTGAAGAAATTCATATATGTTGTTAGGAAGGAGCCAGAGCAGATATCTGTATGAGTGTGTATGTGGGACAGTGTTTTGCTAATATGTATTTGCATTCCTTAGGATTTTACAATATGTTTCTTTTTATTATCTGCTTGAAAACCCCACAATTCTGTCCAATCTATATTTTTGTTACAGAGGAGATTTTTAAGTGGGAAGACATTTCCTTTGCAAGACTGCTCACATTTGGATGTTTGCACGAGCTCTTGCAGGACTTTGCTTTGTGCAGTCACAAAGAATTCTCATGTGTACACATCACTACACCAGGCAAAATATGCCTCTTTCATCTTTGTGTGGTTCTTGGCTGATATGTGAAGACTTGGGCTGTCTGGAACTGGAACAGACAGTAAAAGGGAAGCCTTTGTCCAAGGTTAATTCTAGCTGTTCAGTGAAAAATCTTTCAGTGAAAGCCGAGCTGATTTTTATCTGCTCTATCTGACTTCTTATTGCCCTACCGCTACAGTCCCTGATGAAGAGTCCCTCTGCAGCATCCTGTAGGCCTCCTTCAGATACTGAAAACTGCTCTGAGGTCTCCATGTAGTTTCTTTTCTCCAGAAAGCTGGAGAAGCCTCAGCTTTCTCTGCCTGTCTTCATATGAGCACCAATTTTCTTCCTACAAAACTGCTTTCCAGAGAAAATTCTCTCTGGTACATTATAACATTTATTCCACATAAGACATTAAGTCTTTCACAACAACCTCTCTTGCTCTCTACTCGCTATTTTGAAATTCAGCTATAGCAGGTAGTAGTGGTGCTGCTTATGATAAGACATCTAATGCCTGCTATCACTTTGTTATGCACTCTCATTCCCCAGAGTCTCATTTCTCCTACCCTTCCCTATTATTAAGCATTAGAAATAATAATAATAAATCAGATTAATCTATTTATGTCACACTAATGTGCTCTTCATCAAAACAACACAAATTTAGCTCCCTGCTGTCGACTTTGATTATATAACAACGCTATTATCCTATCATATTTCATATTATCATCAAAGGGAAAAATCAGTTTGATCAGTGAAGCACCAAAATAGCTTTGACTGAGCATGCCGTGGTATGGAAATGAAAGAGGAAACTTAATAGAACAATGCAGGCACAAGTCCCTGCTTGGTCTTTGTTACTGTGTAAGGAAGATCCTGACTGATCCGACTGGGGCTGCTTTGCCAAAAATTTGTACATACATCTGCTTTACAGGGATGACTGCAATGGGACAGCTCAAGAAGGGGGGTTTGGATGTTACTCCAATGGCCCCTAATAGCATCTCGATTGCTAATGAATGGAGAAGGCGTACAGTGACCTTTATCAGTAGACTTCTGTGTGGATTCCTCTGTAACAGCTCATTAGGACACAATCGACAACAAGGAAAAAGAGGGAAGCAACCAAGTTAATCTACTGTATTGTAGATTGTCTCATTAGTTTCCTAGTGCTTTGATCGAAGAAATGCCAGAGCAGTAATCAAGATTATTGTGACTCAAACCTGAGCAAGATAATTCCTTGTTTTCTCTAACAGATTTGAAAGCTTTTTTTCATGGGGAAAAAGAGAGCATCATTTGTTGCTAAAAGCTTAGAAAAGAGCAGTCAATGGAACCAAGATTGAGAATGGAAACCTTCCAGAATGCTTTGGGGTGTGCAGACCAGGGGGCACGGGTTTGACTTGAAGTAGCTTTCAGCTGAAATTTCAGTCCTCATTTAAATTTATGTAATATTTCTGTTAATATAAAGATCTAATTAAACAGTCATTTAAAATCTGCATGCGAAAGCCAGACCAGAGAGGAGTGTTGGAGTGTATCCATTGCACTAATGTTACGGACTCTAATGAATATTTCAACAAGACACTATTATTGAATGGAATATTGCACAAATGACAGTGAGAATCACACCACCACTACTTTCATCAGCTAAAGATGTGTAACAGAACTGCAAAGGTAATGTTGCCTCTCTGACCAGCCTGCCTGTCATATAACTTTAATATCAAACTTTATTTTGGGAACACCAGCAAGATAAAGCACACGAAAAGGGTTAGACATCATAGCAATACACTAGAACTGAAACAAATGGAATAATGACATCGGACACAGAGAAACTGATTTCAGATGGAGGGCGCTCTGGGACTCTAATGCTAGTTAATCTGAGCTCAGAGGCTGATCTAAACCCATGAAAACTGATGGTACCCTTTGCCAAAATGCATTTTTCAATTATTTTAGATGCAGATAATGAACATGGAAGAGGGCAAAAATTTAGGTGAAAGAAATTGTTCTCAGCAGCATGACTAGTGTTCTTTTGAGTTGAAACCACTGTGTGGTGGTACTGAAGGCTGTTGTGTTTTGATCTAGGAGACCATCCTCTGCTCCACCAAGGTCTATGCCACTGTGTTTCACTGATTACTTCTGACAGGTCGATTCATGGAGTTCCTGATTCTCCAGTTATTTTTTTTGCTGCTGTTTTCATTGAAATCAGGATCTTATACAGCCAGCTCAGCCTGAGCAGTGCTGATCCCTGTGATATGTTAGCGATGCTATTCCTTTACTGGTGCTCCCTAATGCAAGGGTTCAGTAGGATGTAACCAAACTCTTTCATTCTCTAAAGCCTGAAGTGGCAGAACCTTCCTCTGAAGCCCATGTTTGCTTTACTAAGGGTAAACCTGTTCACACTGGCCCCAAGTTTTTCATTTAATTCAAAATTGTTTGGTGATTGTTATTCTTACTTTTGTTTTTCCCCAAAGAGGCATCCTCAAAGCCCCTGACTGATTCAGGTTGGACATGGTCTCGTGGAAGGTGGGATTGGAACTAGATGATCTTTAAAGCCCC
>JBCJKH010004241.1:13655-44621 GCA_039877255.1 Loriculus beryllinus | reverse complement strand
CAATTGTAGGGCTGTGCTTCACCATGCCTCTTTCTGAGCCTAGGTGCTCAGAGAGGCATAAGGTTCACTGCATTTCAGTGTGGTGAAACCAGCTTTGGGTTACTACAGTGTCTCATTCCCCTGAAATTTTAAATTTGAAAGCTACTAGGGGAGAAGCCTTACCAAAAAGAGGACAATCCAAATGCTAAGACCTGAAAATTGGTTTTGTTTATTAGTATAGAATAATGTTTTTCACATTTTATTTAATCTTGTGCAATTGGTAGTTATACTAGCTATAAAAATTACTTTCATAGTGCAGATGGAGACTGCTGGGTCATCTACTTACATCATGCTTCCGTGTTTCTCAAAACAGTTTAAGTCTCAGAATCAAGTTTGCTGTTCTATTTCAGATTAAGGATATTGAAAAATAGCAGTTGACTAGCTAGCGAGTCAAACAGCATTTCATGGCCTTCACAAACACAAGAAAGACAACGCTCCTATGCTTTTGTTGCTCGTATCAGCAAAAGAAGGGTAAGAATTACAACACAACACTGAGCACAGAAAATAAGGCACTCAATGAGAAAATAATAGGTTCAGGGGGAATATGTATTGATGTGTATCAAACACCTGAGGGAGCAGCAAGGAAGACAAAGCAAACTTTTCAGCATTACAGTGTCAGGAGGAGAGGCAGTGGGCACAACCTGACATCCAAGACAGTCTGTACAAACATGAAAACATTCTTCCTGTGAAGGTGGCTGAAGAACATGTTGATCAGAGAGGCTGTGGAGTCTCCGTCCTTTCAAAGCCAATGAGACAAGGACCTCAGCAGCCTCCTTCAATCAACCCTGCTCTGAGCAGTGGGACTGGACTAGAGCGTCTCCAGAGGTTCCTGCCAACCTCAACCATTCTGTGACCCGAAACTGTCCATAAAATGCACTGCTTCTTTGAGAAAATGCAGTCACAAAGTTTAGATTAATAATTCTAGCCAGACTAGGAAATTACCTTGATGTAAACCGAATGAAAACACGTGTGCACCTGGGAATCTCTTATCAGTAAGTCATTAAGTCATTATCACTTTAGTGGTAGTACCTCAGTAACAAAGGACTGACAGATGCACGCAAATCCTAGTCATTTTTTTTCACCAGCTAAAAATTAAAGGACCCATCTCACTACATAAAAGCTTCAGTGCATTTTATGCTGATATAGTTTTATGGTTTTTGGTTCCTATGGGATCATCACATGCACACTTAATGACTCATCAACAAGTCTGAGTTGAGCTTCCTTGAGATTTCTCAAGACCTTTCAACATCTGCAGTGCTTTCTGCCAGTAGTATATGTCCCACTGCCTCTTGCAAACAAACTGGCATTCCAACTTACCTGGCCTGTAACATATTGGTGATGGTGATGTGTGTTTTTTTTTCTCTTAAAGTCTCTCCAAATACAACAAACGTGTTCACAGGAAAGGAATACCCACTCCAATGATCACAGACAGTGCAAAAAACATTACTTTAGTCATTCTGCTGCCTAATAATGGACTCCTTGTGCACAATTGCTCTCTAGTAAATTCTGTTGTCACTTTGAAGTCCAGCTCCTTATCTTTTCTCCCAAGTGGATAGTTTTATATGGAAAATGCATACTCATTTGGCAAGAGGTTTGAAAAATTCACTGTCTTCCTTTCACAAAAGGGTGGTCCAGCAATTGCAGAGCAGAAGGGCGTTCATGTTGATCTCTGCATTGAGGGTTTGAAAAATCAGTAAACAAAATGAATATGCATGCCTGTGATGTGATTGTAAAACCTGAATGCAAACTTAGCCCCTTTCTTTTTCCTCATTTCTCCAGTCTTTGCTCAGTTTTAGTTGGGGTTTTTTGGGTTTTGGTTTGGTTTGTTTTTTTATAAAGCTGGTAGTGCGGAAGGCAGATATATGGGAAGAGACTGTTGGAATTTATGAATTACTATTACAAAAATCATTCTTTGGTTCTCTAAATTCCTCACAAAACTTTGAGTAGTTCAGCTAACACGGCTGATGTAGATGTACCAAAGATGTATTTAACGAATGTGACAAGTATTTGTTTGATCCTGTGTTGATCAGGCTGTTCTGCCACCTCCAATCAGTGTTAGGCGTCTTAAGGAGGCCATACGGAATTACAGTACTGTAATTACAATATTGGCTTGCTAGAGCCAAAGGCTTTGGGCTTTTCCAACCTTCAATTTGAAGGAAAAAGCAGGGGAAGCAGTAAAGGACATTGATTTCTTAAATAATAAACAAATGGGGAAGATGAGATAAGGGAAGCACTTATATTTAGGACATGGTGAAAAAAGTAAAACTTGGCCACCACAGATGCATCCTGGCTTTTGAAAAGTTAAATACTTTCTTTGAAAAGTATTTTGTCTATATGTTTCCTTTTACCTAACAATTCTTTCCACCTTTTGAACACTGTTCTCACTGAATCAAAGTATATATGATATCGCTACATATAGTCCACAGCTTTTCTGGTTATTGTTATATGGTCCATAGGAACCTTAAGCATAACAATTCTAACCCAGGGATTAGAGATCAGGTTTCCTGCCGCCAGGACTGCTGCCATATCCACTAAATAACACACCTCTCTCTCTCTAGTACTCCAAACTGGTCTTTAGGGGGATGTAAAATCCTGTGATTAATTTTATAAAGACTACCAGAGAGGTCTGGAGCTTAGCTCTTGAAACTGATAGTTCATTTAAACACCTAGGAGAAAGCTGATATTTAAAACAAAACAAAAACCACAAAAATAGTTCTGATAATGGGTGACTGCTGGTGGTTTGGGATTTTTATATAGAGAACTTTAGGTTTCAAGTAAGTATGTATTTCCTGGACCAGCAGTGATAATAGATTTTTCTACGGCAGAAGATAAGAATTAAGTGAAAAGAATATTGTCCTCAAAACAACCAGACTCAGCCAATGTGATACTGGAACAGCAAGGCTTATTTATCAAACATTTTGTATAAAACCCAATGGTGCCATGTTTCTGCATGAAAATTACAGGGAAAGTAAACAATGAGTAAAAAAGCCTACAAAAAAATTGTGAGGGTTTTCCTGTACCATTAGAGAGAGTAAAGCACTTTTATGTGTACTATTATTTAAGAGTTTTCCTGAAATGTTGAAAAACATATGTATTTACAATAGTAATATGTACCAGGTAAGAGGTAACTTAGGCTCTCATCAGCAATCTCTGTAATACAAACTATCTGCATTTTTCCTTTAATTTTTCAGTCAAAAGTCTACATACCTGGTTAAGCATGCATGCACAAAATCCACTGCAGTGACAGAGAATCCATCAGGTAGGGAAGGCATCAGTCCTCTGTGGGCCCCAATATAGAACATGGCTGCTATCCTGTCCATGGAAGCCAGTGGAGGTTTTCCTGTTGCCATCTCAAATACAGTACAGCCGATGCTCCAGATGTCTGATTTTCTTCCATATCCAGATTCATTTATAACTTCTGGTGCCATCCAATATGGAGTCCCATGCACAGACTTGAGCATCTCGCTCTGTGTGCCACTGAGGCTTACCCAAGCTAACTTCCGGGCACAGCCAAAGTCGATTAGCTTTACTATACCATTCGGCATAAGCATAACATTATTGCCTTTGATATCTCTGTGTACCACACAATTGTCATGTAAGTATGCAACTCCTTGTAGAATTTGCTTTGTATATTTACAAAGAATAATTTCTGGCAATGGACCAAAACGATGAATAATACTAGAAATTGAGCCACCAGGAACAAACTCCATGAAAATGCTTAAAACGTTGTCCTCCAGACAAGTTCCTAAATAAGTTACAATATTGATATGCTTCAATGTCTTCAAAAGGTCAACTTCCTCATGAAACTTCTGATACTCCTTTTCTGTTGTGACTTGATCTGACGTATCCAAAACAAGCTGTTTTACAGCTATTAGCTGTCCCTGGCTTGTCAGGCCACAGTATACCTACAATGAAACTAGCATTTAATAAAATGAAACAAGAAATAAAACTGTATTTACTTATTTTAAATAGTATCTTTGTGTTTGTCATGTTTCATGTCTCATGGTTGTTTGTTGAATAGGACAACAGACAGTTACAAGGCAAGGAATAGCTCAAAAATTACCAGCACATCTCTTAACATACTCAGACATTAACTTACCGTGCCATAGGCTCCCTTTCCAAGGACTTCACCTCTTGTCCACATGATAGGATCTTTGTTAATTAAACTGCTTCCTGGTAATTGAGTAGGTTCCTCAAAGCTTAGTAGATCATTTTCTTTGTTTGATGTCAAAAAGGCTTTACTGTAATTCTGCTTGAAAGATGATGGTCAGTGTGGGGAGGAAGCAGGTGAGAAAAGAAAGGCTTCATATTATCCTTACATTTTTTGTGAGGAGTAAGTCTTACCTGGCATGACTCATATATATACATACATCCATACATCCATACATATACATACCCATCACCCATCTCATCAATACAATTGCTATACAAGTAAAACTAGGTAAATATTTTCAAGCATATATCATAATAGCACATAACCAGAAGATTACAGCATGACATTTTTTTTCAGTTGCCATAAAGACAGACAAAGAAGAGAAGGCTCAGGGGGACCTTATTGCTCTCTACATCTGCTTGAAAGGAGGATGGAGCCAGGAGGTGGCTGGGCTCTGCTCCTAAGGAACAAGTGACAGGACAAGAGGAAATGGCCTCAAGGTGTGGCAGGGGAGGTTTAGACTGGAGATTAGGAAAGATTTCTTCCCTGAGAGGGTGCTCAGGCATTGGAACAGGCTGCCCAGGGCAGTGGTGGAGTCATTGTCCCTTGAAGTGTTCACACACCACAGAGACAATGCCCACAGTGCCATGAGTTAGTGGTGGCCTTGGCAGTGCTGGGGCATGGTTGGACTGGGTGATCTTAAAGGTCTTTTCCAACCCAAATGATTCTATTCTAGTCTAAAATAAACACTTAAAAGAGCAGGATATAAATCTGTTTACTACTTTTTTTTTTTTTTTGTCACATAGGTAGAGTTTGCTGAGCTGAATGTGGCAATCATCTTGCTCTAGGTAACATGTAACTCAAGTCTGAGGAAAACAATTTGGACATGACTTCAGAGGAAGAAGAGACTACTTCAAAAAGATCATTGTTACATCTAGCCATGGATCTCCCTAAAAGTAAGGATGGAAGTAAAATTGGCACCTGTGTCTGCAGCAGCATAAGGAAGTGTATCAAAAAGTAATGAAATAAATTTCCTTAAACATTTGTAATTTAAATAGACAAAAAGCTAACAGGGCCAAAGAGGAGAAGTACTGGTAGGTGAGCACTTTAGTAGGTGAAAGTTCTTAACTAACTTGGGGGCCAGAATCTAAGCCTTCTGAGCTTGAAGTTTTGCTTAAGCATTAATTAAACAGCCTTACATCTGTCTGATAAGCCAATACTTGTACCTCATACCTAGGAAATTATCTGGTTGCACTCAGAGATGTGAGGAAATTGCCCTTTTAGATACACAGGAATAATTTGTAGAGTCTTTTTATATTCCTAAGGTGTCCAGATCTCAAGAGATTTTGCCTTGCCCCAGCACCTTTTTATGCACTCTTTTCAGTTAAAATAGCCTCTCCTTTTTATTCATGACTATTTCTCAATTTATCCTGACCCATCGTATAAGCCTTGATAGCTATTCCTGTCATGCCTTAGTACTATCTGGCTTGTGTCCTGATATGCAGTCTCTACAATGGGTATCTTCAGCTGGGCACTGGAAGAATCACTTGATCATTAATAAGTACGTATCTCCTACCTTTCATCCAAACTTGCCTTTAAGCATCACTCAAAGGAGCTAGCAAGTTACAAGAAATTACTTTTACCTTTTCTAGAACACTATTTACTATTGCTCCACCTCCATTCATCGTATTTTCTTCTTCTTTAGTATGCATACTTTGCATTTTAGAACTTGTATTTTTTGTTCTTGAAGAGTTGATGTCTTTTCCTTCAAGCATTAGCAATTCTTCAGCCAGACAACAAAGCATCTCATCAGTCATATTCTCATTATCTGCCCAGGACAAAATGCTTTGACTTGTCTGGAAACTGGGGCTTGTAACATTTTTTGTCTGTATCACTGAAGGCTGAGTCAATTCATTTGCCAAACCACAATTTTGAGGTTTGTATGCCCAACTGTGATTTACCTGTATTGGAGGAGACTGACACTGCAGCCTATACAAAAAAGGTAATGCTTCACTTTTATTTGTAGACTTGAAGGAGGCCTGGTCTGATTCCAGACCTTTGCAGCTGTCCATATCCACCCTTTGCTGCAGTACACAAATGTTCTTTTCTGTTGCTAGTGGACTGCTAGTTAGAGGAACACAGTCTTTGTAGTCTTTATCACTAAACTGCAGAAGATTCTGGCTACAGGCAGCAGGTTTCTGATGGCTGGATATATCCTGGCTGTCTACAGGCTGCTCCAAAGAAACTTCTTTAATAGTTGATAAGTTTGAATTTGAAGAAAAATTATTTTGCTTAGTTGATTGGGAAAGCTCTTCTAAAAATATAAGCTGATGATCTGTGTCTTCATGGAGCAATATCATGCTCCTTGAAGTGTTTATCTGAACATCTGAATCAGAAGTTATTACATTACCTTGCTCTGTGTTGCTGTCACTCAACTTGGTATTTCTGTCCTTTGTAATTAAACTCTTCTGCTTTTGTTTTGTGCCAAGTATGGTCTTTTTTGGCTTAGAACATGTTCTCTTTTGAGTATTTCTTACTCGGCTGCCCTCTCTCTCTTTCCTACATGTAGAATTGCAGATGCTAGCAGTGCATCTCCCAGTTGGAGCAGAACAAGTATCTCTGTAAAATCTGTTCTCATGTTGATCAAGCTCGCGCATGTGGTCATAGACAGGAGTTCCAAACATTTCATAAATACCTGGACCCTTGTCATTTGAATTTATTTTCTTGAACATGTCGCTGTATTTCAGATCTACAAAAGCTGAAGCAGACTGTGCATGTGGTAGAGAAAGGGGAGTAACAGGTTTCTTTAAGACAACTGAATTTTTGCAACTGCAGGAGAAACCATGCTTTTTAAGTTTTTGAGCACTCTGAGAAAAATGGTCTTTGTCAGCATGAGGGGGGTTTTTTTGATGCTTTGGGGAAGTCTCAGATTCCATGGGTGGCAATTCAAAAGATGGAAAAATGTGACTCTTGGCATTAGATTTTGTGGAAATCCCATCAGAAACAATTAAATCTTCAGAAATCTTTATCTTGCTACTCATTTTAGATTTTGATGAATATTTGGTTTTTTTCATCTCTATTTTACTTTTGCCATTTTCTTTGCGAGCAAGAATGTTGAAGCTCTGAGTAACATGAGGAGGCAGGCTACGAATTACACTCTTTTTTGTGGGATGCTGTTTAACAATGTGTGGCTCTCTAGCTGGGTCTTGTTCAGAGAATGTAACATGAACAACAGGTACAAGCTCACTTTGGTCTTTTGATGTTGCTTCTGACAATGCTTCTTTTTCCATTTCAAATTCAGAGAGACAAACTTGATTTTCTGTCTGTTTTCCAGAAAGAACTTGCACTTCTACTCTGGGAATTCCTGCAACTACAGAATTATCTTCCAAGGCATGATAGGCCTCTATCATTTCATTTTTACAGGAAGAATCTAAATCACGATTGTCAAGCACAAAGTTCACACTCTCACCATCTTCACATTGTCTGTAATCCACTACCACCTCTGTAGCATTTCCTTCTTCTGGACCAAATCTACAGCAACTCTCTGTTCTTTGTTCCTCACTGCCAGCTCTCGAGGCATCTCTGTTGTTTGACATTGCAAATGTTGCCTGAGTTGCACAGTTTATCAGAGCATTACTTGAGCTCAAGTAGAGATGACTATCATCATAGAAACTGTCTTGGGTCATAAGATCTATGTTCTTACAAGCCACCAAAAGCTGGTACTTCATCTTATCATTCTTTTCAGTATGGGTTGCTACATCAGCTTCCCTCCATTTTAAATAGCTTTGAATATCTTCTTTCTTGTTGCTAGGGTACTTGTAATAGTTGCTCAAGCTGAAGTAGTACAGGTCTTTCACTGGAGTGAACTCATCAGAAATAGTAGCCACAATCAGGTCTGATGACTTTTCAGTGTGTCTTTTTAATAGATTGTCTAACTGATAATGATAAAATTTAGTAACTGGTTTTATAGGCCAAGGAATAGGGTTCATGATATTCAAAATATTTCTGATGTGGGAGCTTTCATTGACAATATTATCCTCTAGAGGAGCAGGATGAATTGTTCTTACAGGATGACACATCACTGGTGGCAAATGAAACTGTAATTTCCATAAAAAACATTAATAATGTGCTACACAACAGATACGGGTAAATCTAATCACTAAGAACCAGGTAGACTAAGAAAAAAAAAATCAGAAAAGGATTACTCTTTTTTATATTCCCATATTTAAGCTATGATGAAGTTTAATATCAAGTCCTTAAGAAAATAAACTGATTTTCTCACATCCACAACTATTTCTAAGAATTTCATAGTACAGAAAGTGGAATCTTTTGCTATAAGTCACAGGACATTCTCCATAATTTAAAAATAATAAGCTTTGTCCACAAATCATCTTGTCAGTTACTAAATATGTCTTACGCCACATAGCATGTTTGCTACAGGAATTCAAAGGCTGGTCAGTGGCTTCATATGCCAAAGTTTCTTTCTTGATGTGCACTCTCACTGAATGAGAGCACCACTGTTACAGTGATATTTAAAGTCTTTTCATGTGACCCTCTGAACTGTGCTCATACCATTAGTTATATCCCCAATGGAACTAGATCTCATGTAAGCAATTTTGAAAAAGCAAAACCTAGACTGTTACAGCAGAATGCTGTTTTAGCCATAGAGAAAACAATTACTACAAATAATTTATAGGTTTTAAAAGACATGGTTATAAATCTAAACATATAGATCTTCCATATGCTTAGTGTAGTCTTACAAAATTCCACTATGTTATACAGGCTACAAATTAAGCTCAGAGTTTTAAGTCCACTAGAAGATAGCAGAGTCTGCACTGCACTCTCAGGGAAGTTAAATGGATAGCTACCAGAAGGCCATTTTAATATGGCAGTTAATACAGAAGCCCACTGTATGCGGAATGTATTTTATTTTTCCTTCCTTCTTCTTCCCTCTCTTCCCATCCCATTAGTTGAAAGGTACTGTGTATCTTTGAAAAAGTATAGATTGAGAATTTGAGTACTTTTTGTGATTATTCAGATGAACAGTGGGAATAATTTTCTGAAAATAGTATTTCTGGTTTTTAAAGAAAATGGAGAAAAATAAGCTTCAATATACAGGATATTTTAATGCAAATGAATGCAATAAAAATAATTACTGAGTCATATGCTCTGAGTACTCATTTGCATGTCTATATTCAACATCAGTTTGCAATCTGCAGGAAATTTTTCTTTGCATTCCAAGGGCAAACTGATATTTGAATGTGCCAGGAAAAGCAAAGCATGCTGGTTTGAAATACACAGTTCCGAAGACTTTGTCTAGTTGGCATGGCATTAATAGGAACAATCAGTTTATCCCAAATTATATGTCTGTTACAAATCATCAGAGCCCAAGACTTGAAATAAAGCTGTATTAAAAATAACACTGAGGTCAGCTAAATTATTTTTCTTAAACATTTCCCTCCATATGAACATTTTTTCACAGCTCTTTTTACAATCTTGTCAAAACTCATCCTATTACTTCTGTACTTTTTTTCCTGTGAACACTGTTGTATTCTTTAGTGGGTTCACTAAAGCATATAGCTGATTGAGTCAAGTTTTTTGTACAAAGGGCCATCAATTAATATCCCTAAAGGCCAAATTCTTTTTTTTTTCTAAATACAGTATATTTCATGTTTTGTAACTTTAAAGGCTTGTGTGGTGTGAAGCACTGATACATGTCAAATTGTGAGCTTGTTTGTAAGTACAAAAGTTTTATTAGGAATCCTATTTTACACTTACCACAAAATTACATGTCAGATATGCTTAATCCCAAGACCTTATTTTTTATTTCTTAATACAATAAATTTCAGCAATCATCTAATATCCAGACTGTTCCTCAATTGGGCTTCCATTTTAAATTACCACTTAAGACAAGGAAGTTGTTTTTTTAAATTTGGCAAAACCAGACATCTAATATATAGGAATTATACAGACATAAATATATATATATAGGATATATATAGACATTTAATATACAGGATGCACATACTTGAAATTAAATTGTATATTTCTATTTTGAAAGAGTTTATATCTTTTCAAACTTCCAACGTTTTACTCCTCAGATCCCTGATGACAGGGATTTCCAAAATTGTTACTGACAAGTTGTTGATTTACATCTGAAGATTTGGTGAAAAACACATCTATATATTTTACACATATCTATATATATATATAATATATATATCTTCATCCAAAAAATGAAGACTAAGCAGAGGAAACTACCTACACTTCTCTATTTCTACTTCTAAGGTTTTGAAAACCCATAATACTTTCAACAGTGTTCAATCTGATATCTAACACCATCTTACCTTAGAGCTGCTGTTCCTGGGTTTTAGCATTCCTATATTTAACCCTTAAAAATTAAAACAAATTAAATATTAGTTTGATATTCTTCAAGAGACTAAAATTTTTAGTTATAAAATAATTTCAGACTGTAGGGTTCTGGATGCGAACCTGTCTATCTGTGATTGAAGGATTATGCTATAAATCTGCTATACAGAAAATAGTTGTAAGTTGAAATTTAATTATTATACTGAATTTTATAATTTCACTTTCTATAGAATACTACAAATATGACAATTTTAAAATACTTTTACTCTGATAATTTAAGCAAATATCTCTCCTTGATTTCAGTAGTTTGCTAACTTCAGTTTGTGGCTATTTAGTAGTGCCAGTATGAGGAAGAAAGTGAAAGAGAGGCCATTGTGGCCCCACTCCAGCTATAGAGAGTTACAATTTACATTTTGTGGGCTCAGTTTCATTATACAGAGTAAAAGGAATGGTGGAGTCTGTAATTACTTTTCTTTATATCCTTCATCCTGCAAACACACACACACATAATTAGAGAGTCAACACATTTTAAGTCTACTTCATGCAAGGAAAACAGACATAAAGAGAATGTTTAAAGAAACAGGACTTGTAATGCTTTGCCATCTAATTTCATAAGCAATATGTAATTTCATTTTAAAGTTGTGACTTTAAAAACCTGAACTTACTTTGTTGTATTTGTGCTTTTATTATCTGGAAAGTGTTTAAATTCATAAATGATTTTGAAATACTAGATTCTGGGCATGAGGTGGCCTGTAGCAGAAAGCTGAAGTCAAAGCCATGTCCTATGTTCTTTTTCTTCAGGGAGAAAGGTAAAGAAGTGTGGTGTCTCATCTGTAAGGCTAACTGATTTTTACTTGGAAAACATGCCACTTGTTGATCCGGCCATGGACTGGATGTTGGTGATGTTTGGCTAAAAGGCAAAAACAAGAATCAAAGTGTAGTGTGAAAACTAGTGGAAGAAGTCTATCCAGTTCAAATAACCATAGGACTGAAGAATAACATAGAATCATAGAATCAATCAGGTTGGAAAAGACCTTTAAGATCATCAAGTCCAGCCTTTACCCCAGGACTGCCAAGTCCATCATTAAACCATATCATTGAGGGCCTCATCTACACATTTTCTGAACACTTCCAAGGACAGTGATTCCACCACTTCCCTGGGCAGCCCGTTCCAATGCCTGATCACCATCTCTGTGAAGAAATTTTTCCTAATATCCAGTCTAAACCGTCCCTGGCACAGCCTGAGGCCATTAGCTCTTGTCCTATTGCTTGTTAATTAGGAGAAGAGACCAGCCACCTCCTCATTCCATCCTCCTTTCAGGTAGTCGTATGGAGCGATAAGGTCCCCCCTGCACATTCTCTTCTCCAGACCAAACAACCCCAGTTTCCTCAGCCATTTCTCAGAAGACTTGTTCTCCAGACCCTTCACCAGTTTTGTTGCCCTTCTCTGGACCTGATCCAGCACGAACAGAAGTCTATAAGATTTAAGAATGTCAAAGTATGTTTTCTTTCTTTATCCTTCTGAGAAGTTAAGGCTGTCTCTGGAAGTATCCAACTGCAAAGCTAGAGATTGACTACAAGTGAGAATGAATGACAAACAAGGTAAACCAAGCAACAATAGGAAAGAAAAAATATACTGTCCACCTTCCCGTTCTCAACAAGACCTGACTGCTTCCAGTATCTGTTTTTTAGGAAGCACCAGGAACGGGTGTCAAGATTTCCAAAGACCAGACATGTCTTTGTTATTTATGAAACATGCTATGGTCTGCCTGAAAGAATACAAGTTCTGCAGATACGCCTCAGATTTCTGCTACCTGGTTTCTGCAAATGAAAAATCCAAATAAAGACAAGATAAATACTTAAAGAAAAAAAAAAGATAAATACTGTGATCTAAAAGAGGTACAAAACTATAGTCTAAGTTAATCTCAAAGCTCTATGCAAGACAATTGTCTGGGTTTAATAAGTCAAATGGTGGTGTAAAATCATATGCCATATGTTTATTCGTATTGTACTAAATAATTTATTCATCTAGTGAAATATCCTGCCTCCAGCAATGGCCAATAACGATGTTGGGAAGACAGAAACACTACACAACATATATAGATGTACATAACTTGTGGCACTAAGGAAATCTTTTCTTACTCATGGATTACTACCTTCTTTGTCTCCGTTTATGCATACCCAACTGCAAATTAAATCTTAATAGTAGTTACCTGTTTTTTCCTAGAGCTTTGTGTGACCGATGCATTTCTTTTCTTATCTTCTCTGCATTCTCAAGAGCAACATTTCCACAATCTGCAACATTAGTATTTGCATAAAACCAATATAATTTACCAACTAGTGACACAATGTAAATGCAGTTATTTTCGGACATAAAAATATTATAAGGAAATACAGGAAGCAACTATCAGGAAAAGAGCATCTTTCATTTGACTAAGATACCTACATACACTTCCTGTTACAATTTTTGGGAGAGTGAACACATAAATCCAAAATATTTTCAGTTATTTAGGTAAGTGTATTGATTCAATGTAGTATATAACAACACAAAACATCTGAAAAAAAATCCAGCTATAGTTCATATTTCAGTAGGACAGAAATATAAGAACTATATTGACAGAAATTCTTCAAAAGTAGAACATTTGAAACTGGAAAGCTATTACAACCAAAACATCTCAAGGCTTTTCTAAGTGGAAATAATTGAGACGGATTTCAGTTTTGGGTTTATTTTTCATGGTTGCTTGGTTTTAACATGTAGCCAGATTTCAAGCAAACATTGTCCTTTTCTTCTTCAGATCCCACAAGATACACTTTCTAGGTATAAAATTTGATTAGACTACCTTCTTTGCTTCTCCTCTGATTTTGTTGGTTGTCAGACATGCTGTCCTAAAACTATAAAGGTCCAGAAACCTGGAAAAAATGTTTTGTTAATTGATTTCCAACTCCCATGTACAAAGCAGTACACTTAATTGTTTCAGAGCCACAAGTAACACAAAAGCAGCATTTGAAAAGTACTTGGAATAATTAAAAATACTATAATTCACTATCCAGTGCCCTGTCCTGTGAATACACAGAACCAAACAGTCCAGACAGGTTTTATTGCTAAAAATCTCAACATGCTATGTTGAATAAGACACAAAAGCGGTCAGTATTTGTTAATCTCTTCCTTACTGTTGGATCAGAAAGTCAGCACTTCACATTTGGGAGTTAATTGCATTTTTAACATCTTACTGAGAAACCAAGATTGAATGAAACGTGTATCTTTGGCTACTTAGTCAAAATTATTTTTCTCAACATCCAAAATTTTATGGGTGCTAGAGAGTAATATTATGAGGACCGTAATGGAAAATTATGTAATAATATGCGTATAATAAGGAATTATTTTCCTATATAGCTAATCAGGAAGTATGTAATAGAACAAGTTGTATCTTTTGCATATATATGTTCCTGATAAAATTACTGAACAGAGTCTAACTTTTTGCACAGCACAAATATCTTACTCCTTTCTGGATTATGTTAAATGTTCTGTTGTACTGACATAATTGATACAATGTGGCAGCAGGTCCTCCTATTTAGCTGCGTAATGTCCATTTATAAAGATTATATTGCACAAAAATGTTTCCATTTTCTTGCATTTGCACTTCCAAATTAATTTGCTGCAATCCATTGCAATTGCATAGCCACCGTATTAAGTTGTCTTTCAGAACTTTATCTATATGGCAGACTAAAAGAAAGGTCTGATTTTTAGAAAATTATGTTTGTGTTTATTAAATCCACAGATAGGTAAAAGTATGAAAAATGGGCACCTAATGGCTCTTATGTTGCTAATTTAAACAAAAAAAACTCCCTGATCTTTTCCTCACGTGCATTTTTACTTCATTTCTTCTTACATCACTAAACTGAATAAAATACTCTGCTTTATACATCCCCCACACCTAGTAGTACATAACATTTTCAACATTCATTAGAAATTTTACTACAATTATTCCTAACAGCATAAACATCTTACCTGGTGCTTCAGTAGTGAAGTGTGAAAGCGGCACAGCAAAGAAAAGAGAAGTTACAGATAATCTTTAGCTCACAGCTGTCTTCCTTTGCTGGACAGCAAGGAATTCAGACAGTCATTACGTATAGCTTGATTCTGTTTTCGGCACGTTTTCCTGACTCCAGAGCACGTAGTCCTTATTAAGGAAGCCGGCTCCTCAGCAGGCACATCCTCCGGGTGGCTCCTGCTACACGGGGCTGTTGAGTTTACACGATGTCGCTAAGGCAACTGTCGTGTTCCACCCCCCGAAGGCACTGTGCTTGGAGTTTAATTCGAAGAGCAGCAGTGACCTATGAAAACAAGCACAGCTGAACTGAACGGTGGCATTTTCAACTCTAATCACGAGCCGCTTATTCCAGCACCCAAAACAGAGCATGCTTCTCTCTTCTGTTTACCTCCGTCTTTTAGTATCTTATCTAAGTCATTTTTAGTATTATCTGTATCAAAGTAATTTTAACTGCATTCAGGCCCCTCATCTAAACAGTCCCATTAATAGTTTTTTTTATATCTTTTCTGGCACCTTTAAGCTGCAGACTTCAAGGGTACTTTTTGTTTGATTGGTTGGGGTTATTTTGCGTGTTTTTGTGGGGTTTTGTTGGTTTTTAAGGTGGCAGAATGTGTGAAGCAAAAGAAAGGATAAAAGTAGTCGCGGTCAGCCTGAGTTGAAGGGACCTGGTTTGCTGGATGCCAGAAGGACCTGGCCGGCGCCCCCGGGTTGCACAAGGGAGAGGTGGGAAGCGCAACGGCTTCGTTTTAGGCTGAAGCCTGAGCACCAGGCCCGGGGAGACACGTCAGGTCCCGGCTGACTGGAAAGGGAATGTATTTATTACTAATACACTTGCAGGTGCCAAGCTGTGACACCACCCGCGTCCCTGTACTCCAGGCACACGGCGACCCAGCCTGTAGAGCACTTCGTTTACCCTCTCGGGCTGTCCTTGACGGAGCGGGAGAGTCTCTTGAGACCAACCCACGCCCCAGCTTCACCTCTCCCTGAGGTAAACACCCCAGCAGGCGGCTCCTCGGCAGCGCACGTGAGACGCTTCCGCCAGCCGCAAGCTTGGGAGGGCAGCCAGGATATCCCAGCCCACGGAGGGCAGCGGGCACACAAGCACACATACACCGCTGCCGCGGCGGCCATCGCGCCTGTGGCGACCCGCCCCGGGGCGGGACGGCTCGCACCGCCCTCCGCAGCCTTCCCGTGAGTCTCTGCGGCCGGGCCGCGGGGTTCCGACAGCGGCACAAGATGGCGGCGGACAGTGAAGTGAGTGTTCTCCCCATCTCTTTCCCTGTGCGCTTTGTCGTGGCGGTCTCCTCGCTCACTGCTTATCCCGCTTTTCCTCCGCAGCCCGAGTCGGAAGTGTTTGAGATCACGGACTTCACCACCGCCTCCGAGTGGGAGAGGTAGGTGCTGCCGCTGGTCCTGCTCCCGTCACGGCGAGAGGATAGCGGGTCTCTGCCGTGTCTGTCCCGGCCGCTCCTGCCGAGGGGACCAGTCTCCTGTGTCGCGGGAGGCCGCGCCTCCGGTGTCCGTGGCACCCGGGGCCTCGTCACGGCCGTTCCGGCTTGTCTCTGCGGCCGAGGATGAGGCTGTCACTGATGAGTCGGTTAAGAGGATCTAGCCAAGCTGTTCCTGAACTTAGACAAAGCTCTGGTTTGCTATCTGTTTGCAAGGGATTAGAATAAACATCTTTCTATTATTAAAATAGTCATCTTATAGCTGAAGTCTTTGAAAGTTAACAGCATACAAGTAAATTAAAGGTGAAGAGTGCTCTTATAGTCTTAACATTACTTTTTAACATGCTTTTCCAAGTGATGAAGTCTTTGACGAAAGGAGATAGAGATTCTAAGCACTGTGTTTTAAGTCAGAATTTAGTTTTTAATTTTGTCTTAAATGCATTTTGTCTGTTAATGGAGAAACAGGAGTGTGTGTTAAAAGTAATATTCTGCAATACCAGGAAAGAAAAAAAAAATCCAACCCCCCAAAAAGGTGAGATTCTATAACCACTTTAAGCATGCTTATAGCAGTTGCTAAAAGTGACTGTCATTTGAAATGTAAATATAGGAGGGCCATTTTATTTGTACAAGGAAGCAATTGTTCTGTGTTTATTCTGATAGTTTGTTGGGGTTTTTTATTGCTTTTTCTTCAGTTTTTTTTTTTCTTAAAGGAATTCCATAGTAGGACAACGTATAGCCTGCTTTTTAGGTAGCAGAATTATAATACAAGTTTACTGTTCAGCAAATGTTAATGCCTTTCCCTCCTCCCTAACAGATTTATTTCAAAAATAGAAGAAGTATTGAATGACTGGAAACTTATTGGAATTTCTTCAGGCAAACCTCTAGAAAAGGTCAGTTACTGCTTCTGAATTTTCTTTGGAATTTGAATTATTAACTAGTAATACATGTCTATTACATGTGTTGCTGTTTTCTTAGGTGTGGCAGATAATGATTTCTACTGGGGAATTTCACTTTTAAAAATGGCAATTTCGCGGATGCTTGTAAATTTATTGGTGGGCTGTCTGCCAAACAGGCTATTTCCCTGATAAACCTGGGTGTTCATATAGGGCCTAGTGATTCCCACCCTTCACTCCCCCTTATTTTGAATCTGGAAGCGTGGTTGAAACTGTTCTAAATTCTGAAGGAATTCTTTTGACCTGCCATGTGCCTTTGTCACACCTCACATACATACAGTTGAGGTTTGCGTAGTCCTACTTGTGACTCAGTATGTTTTACAAATTGGAGTGGCTTTTTTTCAAAGTCTAATTAGAGCCTTTGTAGGGCTTTCTCAGTCCTGTAAAATGCAGAGGAAATTGCTGTGCTTTTCTGCACACTAGTGCAAATATATTCAGCTGCTCTGGACTGGATGTCTGCTGTGTTTCCAGGGGAATTTTACAGCTCTTAATTTTAGTTGTGATGCAGAGAATTCATATGTTATCTAATAAACTACTTTTCAGCCTTAGCCGTCAGTGTATTCCAGTATGTCTTCTTTCCTAGACCAGGTCCCTCTTCTTAATTCCTAGTAAGAAGGCACACTTTACAGATCAAAGCGTTGTCCAGTTTGGTTTGTTTTAGTAGCAGCATACAATTCTGTATACTGATGTTCTCTTCTTTTTTCTTTTTCCTTAAAAACTTTCCTATGCTGACACACAGAAGTTTTGCAGATTATAGAAAACAAAAATAATTATCAGTGAAAGTATATTAAAAAATAAATATCAAAGTAGCATTTGTGTGGAATGGTATAGTTATAGATAGAATCCCAGGTGGGAAACTCCTGTCTTTGGGCAAAGTTGAGAGTGTGTGTGCATAAGGTGCAGAGTTGTGTATGAAAGGATTTATCTGCCACTTTGTTGCCATCTAATTCTGAAGACTTCTTTGGGAATATCTGGTCCTGAAATGAATGTGATTATTGGCAGCATGGGTTTTAGCATTCAGCTGCCTTCATAATGAAGAGCTTTGAGAATTTTTTCTTTTTAAATTAAATCATGCTTAGCTATTTAGCAATAAATACTTAGCTGCAGAAAAAGGTGTATAAATATAATAGATCGTGTAGGTAATACACTTTTTAAGGCTTAAGAATGTTAGCTTAAATTTATGTCATCAAATAGTACTTTTTTTTGTATGCAGGGTGTATACACCACAGGAGCATGGGAAGAAAAATCAGATGAAATTTCATTTGCAGACTTCAAATTCTCAATTACGCATCATTATCTTGTACAAGAACCCAGTGACAAAGATGGGAAGGAAGAACTGGTGGAAGGTAGGTGATAGTTCTCTTACATACCTGTAAAGATGTTTCCGAATGTTGAATTCACAGTGTGTTGATTTGCTTCTATGTGAAATTTTCTGGGATCTGATGGGTGGGATCTGATGTTTTGCTATTAATATGCTTTGTATTCAACAAATTGCTAATATAATTTTAAGTCAGTTGAACGGATGCTGATGTTTTCTTGTGTGTCAATTTCTTTTACAGATGCCCTTCCTCTGCCTATGCAGGACTTGCTGTGCATGAACAATGACTTTCCTCCTAGAGCTCACTGTCTAGTGAGATGGTATGTATGCTGCCTCTTATCTTTAATAGAAATAGGCATAGCAATGGAAAAATGTTTTTTGCTGACACAGTCCCTTGCAAGGTCAGAAGTTAAAGCTGAAGTAAAATGATTCTTTGTACTAGACACAGGAAAGGCGTATGAAAAAAGCCCACCATAGTGGGCCTATCTTTTTTTTTTTCTATGTCCCCTCAAAATGGTGGGGTTTTTTGTTTGTTTGTGGTTTTTTTCCTCTGAATTTCACACACTAACCAAGCTTTTCTATTTGTAATATTTAGATGTATTCTTAAAAGGGAAAGGTGCAGTACTTAAAGAAATAACCACCACCACATTCTTAGTCATGAAGATGTTTGGCGCATTATAGCATTGTTCTAGAGAGATTGTTTTTGTGCATACGTAGTTGCAGTTGTTATTACCATAAAGTAAAAAAACCTGCAGGACTGATAGACCTGAAGGTCATCACATTATTTCGAGTACAGTGTTTGAATGCTGTTAAGTTCTGTTACTTTGTGATTTGAGAATCTGCAACATTCCATGCCTGCTTAGTTCTTGTCCTCTCTGAAACAGGTACTCGCATCAAAATAACAGGTTCTGCAATATGTTGGTGATAATTAGGTTACTTGGGTTAAAATATTTCTAAAAACTCCGTTCCAGCTGGATTGCTAATAACCAGGAATGTGTGTTTTTTCTCTCTCTTAAGGTATGGCTTACGTGAATTTGTGGTTATTGCTCCAGCTGCAAATAATGATGCAGTTCTCAGTGAATCCAAATGTAACCTTTTGCTGAGCTCCGTTTCCATTGCATTGGGGAACACTGGCTGGTAGGTGAAAGCGTAAACCTTCTTACGTGTCTGGGTAAAACTCTACCATGCTCCTGTTGTGAGGAGCAAGTATTTAAATTGTTAGCAGAAGACATTCAGAGTTTGTTGTACTGGCACCATAATGTTGTTACAGAGGTTTTTTTGAGTTTCCATGGGAATTTTTGTTTTTTTTTAAAGATTGAATCAATGTCTTGTTTATATTCATTATTGTTTAAAAACCTTAAAGACTTTTAAAAATTGCTGGAAGTTGTTGGAGTAACAGATACAATGTTTGGTAAAGGATTTCTTTTGGAAGAGTATTTCTTCCCTCTGTGTAGAAACAGTAACTTTCTAATCTTCCTCAAAAAATATTTAGACTGAAAATTAGGTAACTGAAGTTCTGGGTAGGGCTGTACTTATGACAGTTTTTAGGCATTCCATTTAATGCTGAAGTTAATAGTATTTTAATTTGATTCCTATTAAGTGTTTTAAACTGTGTTTCACTAAGAGAAAATATTCTAAAGAATATGGAATTATGTTAAAATATTTACCTGGTTTTAGAGACTACAAGACAGCATGATGTTTTAAATAACCGGAGATATTAATGTTTTTTAGTCAGGTACCACTGTTTGTGCAAATACATCATAAATGGCGGAGAATGTATGTTGGAGAATGTCAGGGTCCGGGAGTTCGAACTGACTTTGAAATGGTTCATCTTCGCAGAGTGCCAAACCAATATACCCACTTATCAGGATTACTGGATATTTTCAAATCCAAGATTGTAAGTTTGGTTGAAAGCATGTAGCTGATACAAAGAATAATTATTTTACTACCTGGTTGCTTGTAAGTTTACTTCTGTCTTGGGATTTTATTTTTGTAAGGATGATACTTCCATTGCTGATACCAGCAAAGTCTTTTTCCAGATACTGCCAGTATCTAGTGATAAAAAGTGAAAATTGGTACAGGTTTAGTTTCTCAATGTTGCCACCTTCATTCCTTTTTGTTTTTCACTGGCATGTGAAAAAATATGTCCGTTTTAGTCTCCTTGTAACAAAGCTCTCTTTCCTGCCCCCAAACAAACTATTTTGCTATATAAAAGAAGAGAGGGTAGGAGTGGTTGGTTGTTTTTTTTTTTTTTCTATTTTGATACTTTGTAGCTGCCCAAGCTAAGGTAGGAGTGCATAACAGCATGCTAAAATGTGAGGAGTCTGAGTGGACTGCTTGTTTATGGAGTGCTAGGGCTGCCTGCGATGCTTCACAACTACTATTGGTAGTCAGCAGTCTCATCAAAAGGCTGAGGAAAAGAAATCCTTAACGAAAATCTAACGCGTTCTGGGTCAGTTACTTTGGAATTACCAGTGAACTGAAGCATATGAATGACTCATGTGTTTTACCTGTAGGTGTTGTGTTGAGCAATAGTTTTGCTAGTAATACTTGGGATATTGCAGTTCTGATAAAATTAGCTCTAAACAAGCTATCATAACTAATTTGTGTTAAGGCCTGGAGTGTTTGAGATGATGTACTCCTTACACTGATTTTTTTTCATTACTATTTTCAAGGGATGCCCTTTAACACCGCTGCCTCCTGTTAGCATGGCTATTCGGCTTACATACGTGCTTCAAGACTGGCAGCAGTATTTCTGGCCGCAGCAGCCACCAGGTAGGACATTCGTGTCCTCAGAATAAATGAAGTTAAGCAATCAATGCTGAAGAAGATGCTTGTGTATCTTTCCGGAAGAATTGAAACATTTTCTGTGTTACTAGAAAAGGCTGCAGTTACAACTGAGTACCATCCTACTCCCTAAGATGCTTAAAACTGCTCTGAGATCATGTCTGGCTTATGATTGTAACAGGTGTTTTGGTTAAGGTTGTGCCTAGAAATATCCTTTTTTTATTAGTATTTAGAGATAGAGGGACACTTCTAGAATGGTAGTGTCTATTTGGAGAGAAAGGGGTGACTGCGTGTGGATCTGTAAAGAATTATGCCCTGAATTCCTTAAGGAAACATTTGAATTCATGTTCTAGTAGGTACTAATGGGTCACAGGACTACTTCTCAATTATTTCCATAAAGTAAATGATTCTAATACTTCATTATTTAAGGGTATTAACAATGGGAAAATGTGTAGTTCTGAATCTGAAGTACGTATACCAGGTTTGATAAGTTTATGCCATACTGGTGCTATTTAGAAAAAAGAGTGAGTCAGCTCACTTGGCACTCTTACAGTGAACTGTCATGCTTGCTTGGTGGTAACACTTTCTTCCTCAGGTATCAAGGATTTGTTTTTAACAGACTTACTTCTATATAGATAGCATCAGAAAATATAGGTAGCATCAGAAAATAAATTACAGTCTTCTAGCTCAAAGGTAAACAAATCTACTGTTGCTACATGCAGTTGTGGTTTTATGTTTGTTGTGAAGAGCTAGACCCATACTTTATTATCGTCACTCAATTAGGTCTTCTCAAATACAATCAAATAATTTAAATGTCTTTTATCTTTTCTGAAGAAGAAATTATGTAATTAAGTTAGCAAAATACTTTATCTGTTCTAATGCCTCACTTATTTTGTATATAAATAGTTTGCCAGATGCATTTACAGTCAAGGACCAGATGCTGTAATAAAATCATTATAATGACATTGCAATGCATTATTACCCATTTAAATTTTTGTTCAGTGAAGGCTGTCTATTTTTGGATTATGTATTTCAAGGATGGGAAGTGGCTGGGGATACTGGGAAGCATCTTTAAGTATTTGAGATTACAAAGAATCTTCCAGATAATTGGGTTAAGTCTTTTTATAAAATTGTCAGCCTTTTGAAAGGAGTTGTTCTTTCACTCTTGCAGAGTTGCCCATGTGGAGTCTTCCTTTTCTGCTTGGAACTGATTTTTCTGCCTAAATATTTTTATGACAAATTCATGTCTGTTCTTGCGCCAACATTTACTCTTTAATGCTGCCTTTATAGACATCGTTGCCTGTATGAAGGGAAAACCCTTCCCTCAACACAAATCTAAGAATTTTATCTGTCTTTTTGAGCGTCCTGTTGCATTATTACTTCTGGAAACAATTACTTTGTATGCTAGGATTGTGTTTTCATAGCTTTGTCACCTTTGCTGCTCAAGTGTTCTCTGGGCATCCTACATGCTACCATCTTTTTACTGCACAACGAGGATGATAATGCTGCTTACATACAGAATTTATGGAATATTTTATTGATCTGTCTTTAGATATAGATGCTCTAGTTGGGGGAGAAGTTGGAGGCTTGGAGTTTGGGAAGTTACCACTTGGTGCCTGTGAAGATCCTATTAGGTAAGATATGGGTTCAGAAAACTGAACTTCCTTAATGGATGACTTAGAGGTATGTTATTTCATTTTTATCTTATACACTTAGTATATCCCTAGCAGCTATTTAATTGAAACATCTGTATAAAATAGTGGTCTAATAGCAAATAAGACCTTTTGCAAAATTGTCTAATATTCAGCATTCCTGTTGGTGATAAATTTTTCACCATAAACTCAATTTATCTCTGAAACTGTTATGCTGAAATGTACTTGAACTGGAGATAAACTTTAAAAATTGTGTGCCTTCATTCAAGGGGTGAACCCACTCTTAAATTTTATTTTGATGTTTATAGAAGACTTAAATTGATGGACTCTGTAAACTGAGTCATTACAATCTCACCATGTCATTTTCTTAACACCCTCATCACCACTCAGCAAATCTAAAAATAATTTTAATGTATTAGACGGTGTGTAATGCTGTAGGCAACTCCTGAATGTTGTTTTTCACTCTGTACCTGGATACTTAGAACACAATGCACAATCTCTTCTTTTGTAGAGGGGTTGTATGTAGTCCTGTATGCCAGGTACTAATAAAGTTTAGTGCAGTCCTGGGTGGCATACTGTAGAATAACCAGCAAGATGCATGCAGCAGGAAAACTAATTTCTGGATGATGCTGCAAAATACATAAAGGGACTTAAATACAAGCTATCAGAAATACCTGTCAAGATCTTAACACTTTAAAGATTTAAATGTTGTTTTGTTTCAGTGAGCTTCATTTAGCTACTACATGGCCTCACCTAACGGAAGGTATAATTGTTGAAAATGATGTTTATTCGTAAGTATTTTGTCTGAATTGTAAATATCTAGAATGGTACTTTATTTGCTAACTACTCCATTTTAGTGATGTCTAAAGTGTTGTGCATGGCGTTGTGTGTGAAAGAGAATACATTTTGAGGAATGCTGGGATCTGTTGATAGAACATTTCATTTGGGGAAACATTTTTGTGTGAGAAAATATTGTATTGTAATCTCAACAGAACATACACTTAATTTTTTTTAAGGCATATTTTAATACTAGACCTCAAAGTTCAGTGTATTGCATCTTTCTTGGTAAAGATGATAGTCCGACATGGAAAGCAAAAAAAGTTAACCATTGACATTCATCTCCCAAAAACTATCATCAAGATTTTCTGCTATGTCTCCTAAAGAGGAAGTACTTGTATCAGTGTGTACTGATACTTAAGAAATGGGGAGGGGGACATGGTTTGTGTTTTCATTAATGCAGAAATTAGTTTTTAACATTAGTACACTTTCCAAAAAGACAACTTAATTATAACTGAATTGTTCTCCTGTGTTTGTTAATCATATTATGTGTGTGCATGAGACCAGGGACTCTTGCTTGTATTTTAGTGTTTGTCATGTTCTTCTAGGTAATGTAGTATATATTAACGGCTTCCATGGGCTAACTGGCTATGACATTATGCTTACTGAGAACTTGATACCCATCTCTTGCATACTTGTGGGGACAGCATGACACTAGTGAAGGTTCGTTGGTGTTTCTTTGTTTGTTTTGTTCTTTATTTATTTTTTTCCCTTCAAAGTGACCTGGATCCTCTTCAAGCGCCCCAGTGGTCTGTGAGAGTCAGAAAAGCAGATAACCCTCAGTGTCTGTTGGGTAAGACATCAGCATTCTCCATCTTCTCTTATAGCTTTTAAGCTATTCAGTTGTGAATTTAGGACTGAGTTGTTGATGACCTAATGATTACCTTCTGCCTCCTCACTCCCCTTACTTTTTTGAGTGGACAGTATTTTGGGCTTCTTTTTCAAGAAGATGAGCTTTGCAAAAAAGTTAAGTTTCTGTTTTAAGTTATTCTGTATCTGTGTACTGTAAACGTCATTGCTGTTTTTACTTCACCAAAGTCCAGAGAGTATGCATTAACTGTGTGTTCTGTGAAAATTAGATTTCCATTTCCGTTTCATGAAGTGCCTTCTGCATATACCCATTTCCTTAGTTGAATCAATCTGACAGGCAGATCTGATTGGTACAACTGGAGAGCTGTGCAGACAAACAAATAATATGCTTTTGTTCAGCTTCATCTTGCTTTGGGTGAAGTGGATTAAGCTGCCTGCATTGCTGTGCTCTGGAGAGGTGGCTGGTAGCTGGTTAGGTGTGCATTTTCCTAAGCTTTAATCAGGTGGTTCAGGACAAATTGCTGTGTTCTTTCAGATGAAAAGATAAAATTTAGTGTCCCTTGGGAATCAATTTGAGAGTGAGCATATTGTTCAGTGAGATTTTTAACAGAGCTGCTGAGCAACAAAGTCTTTTTTTATAGGTGACTTTCTCACTGAATTCTTCAAGCTTTGCCGTCGGAAGGAGTCGACTGATGAGATACTTGGGAGGTCTGCATTTGAAGAGGAAGGAAAAGGTAAAACTAAAACCTTGTTGATTTGTGTTATTTGGTTTTAGTTGTTTCATGTTGTTTTACATTCCCTATCCCCTTCTGACTTGAGATCCATCAGCTTTTATATTTAAAAATCTTAAGCATTTTCTGTAATAGTCCTCGGAATTTTCTGGTCAGTGCTACTTGGTATAAGGTCTCACGAAATCTAGGCAAGCTTAGCTCCCAAAGTCCTGAAGAACTTTTGCCTCTTTTACAGTTGTTGTGGTGTTTTGGGTTTTTATTTCCCTGACTGGAAAACTACAGTTTTAAATATGACTAGTGATGTAATATGACCAACAGTTCAGACTTTATACCAACAGTGTTGATACTGACATCTTTTTGATGTTTGTGTCCCATTCTTTTGCTTTTCTTGCTGTATATAGTGAACATTCCTTCGTGCCTTGTTGCCTTTTCTTCCTTCAAATAAGGCCTGTATAAATGTATTTTCTTTGATTATACTTGGTTGTAGTTTTGAAATAGCTCACTAGTTCTCTTTAAAAGGTATTATGATGAGTAGGCTATCTATTACTTCCAGTACTTGACATACAGCCTCTTTAGCCCTCTTTACCTCTTAATTCTCTTGAAATGTTTGCCAAGATGAGGTTATTCAGGCTGCTGGTAATTATTAATATAAATTAGTCTGCCCTCTTTTAAAAAGTGGTTATTTTATTGTAAGATTGATTCTAAAGTTTACGAGCAGCAGCTCTGGAAAAAAATGTTTTGACTGCTTTACCTGAGGACTCTAAAACAGAATTATGCTTATACATATGTATGATCTTACATGGTAGTGATTAATACTGGCTTCATTTAAGGCTTATCTGAAGCTTTACCATATGCTTGAGCAGTCTTTACCTGCCATGAATTCATTGGTGTCTTGTATAAACAAAGTTTAAACACTGGCTCTTCAGCAGGGTTTTGCTGATACTCTACCAATAATTGTCTGCAAGTATGCAGCACTATTACTTGTAGGTGGCAGGTGAAATACAACCAACTCAGTCTAGACTTCATTCAGTAAACTAAATCAAGGTCAGTCTGTGTCTTCTTTTTGACTTCATTCTGCTTTGTGGGTAGGAACAGTGAATATTGGGTATGGAATCTGACAGCACAGGCGTGTAACAGGGTATTACAAATAAACACACAATAAACAGACTGAATATGGTGGGTGAATGTTTAAAGAGACATGGTCTTGTGTTATGTTTTGATTGGTTTTATTTTGTTTTATAGAGGTTGCAGATATTACCCATGCTTTGTCGAAGCTCACAGAGCCAGCACCAGTCCCAATCCATAAATTATCAGTCACAAATATGGTTCACAGTGCAAAGAAAAAAATTCGCAAACACAGAGGTGTAGATGAGTCACCTTTAAACAATGAAGTTCTGAACACTATTCTTCTGGTAAGTGAGCTGTCCATGCACATCCAGTTTATATAAAACATGTATTTCATGCTTCCACTAGTGCTTTTTTTTTTTTCCTGTCCCTGCCCATGGAGGGGGGTTTGAACAAGCTGATATGTATCACTGCCTCCATGGGCAATATGTAACGTCCTTACTAACCCCAAACCATTCTGTCATTGTATAGTTTTGCTTAGCATTTGTAGCAGAATTATAAATTAAAGTGCTTGTCCTTTCCATTTTTTGAATTGCCTTTATCAGCTTCTTGAAACAGCCAAAGTTGTTACCATTCTCTTCAATATAAGTGGACAGGAAATGAACTCTGCTAACAGTTTTAATTAAAAGATTCCTGGTATGTAACCAGCAGTAGTGGGAAAAGCAGGGAAAAAAAAGCTGATGGAAGTTTGGATTTTTATTTTTTTTTTTTTGTTTATTCAAGTTCTTATTTCCTGATGCTGCTGACAAACTTGCAGATGGATTTGAAAGCAGAACTAATACTTCAGCAGGAAACAATCCTCCTCCAGAGAGTGAAGATTATGTAAGTTTAACTGAATGGCGCTCATGAGAATGAGAGTGCAGTTTTGACTGTGTTCATACAGACTTTGGAAAGAGGAATCTCTTGGTAGAAATTGTGAAGTTTTGTTTTTTGTTAGTTAGCCACTTGTATTGACAAACAGGAAAGATCATATAACTTTGGAAAAAATGCCATTGTTCCTGTGTTTTCTGCTTTGTTTTATTTTTTACATAGAATCTCTTCAGTCAGTTTAAATCTGCTCCTTCTGATAGTCTGACTTACAAGCTAGCTTTATGTCTTTGTATGATAAATTTCTACCATGGAGGAGTAAAAGGAGTAGCACATCTTTGGCAAGAATTTGTGTTAGAAATGCGCTACAGATGGGAGAACAACTACCTTATTCCAGGGTAAGACTTCTTTTTTGTCACTGTTTTGTCACAGAAAATATTCTCTCTTTCAAGAACAGAATGAGTTCACTATGACTTATGAAGCATATGGGCTTGTTTTCCAAGTTGCAAATGTTACTCTCTATTTTTACTACCCTACTCTTCCTTAAAACTAGAAAGGGTAGAGAGTTGGGAAAAGCACCTGTGCCTTCCTTTGAAAACTTCACAATGCTTGGGAAAGCTCAGGGTAAAGAGCTCATTCACTGTGTGAATGAGGGTGGAGAAAAAAAACCCCAGAGCTTATCCAAATGCTTGGCTTCCAGTTTGTATTATTTAAATACAAAGGAAGGAGCTGATATGGACGGAAACACCTTAGCTTTGTGGTGGAGTTTCACCACTTTGCTAAGGGAGCTGTTCCAAGTTCCTGCTGGTGTTAATAGCCTTTTCAGGCAGCTAATGCTATCTCAAGTATTCCAGCCTTCCCAGGTTATGTCTGCTGTAGTAGAGCTTGTTGTAGACTGAATGAAGGATTCTGTGAAGATAAGGCATCAGTGTAGAGCAGAAATACATTCTTCTTTAATGGGATGGACTGGCCATTTGTTGACTAGTTTGTACTTCTAGATAGTTACGCTGAGGGATAGAGTAGAAGCTGAAATATATACAGATCACCCTACTGTATCACTGCAGATTTAAAAGTAAAGTCAAAGGTGCGTAATTTTTCTTTGAACACTTTCAAATGACGAACTGACCAGGAATGCAGAGTGTCTGTTCCATGCCAGTGTCAGTGAGCTCTGAGTTTCAGTAATGACCTCTAGGAAATAAATGTAGTTTAATCTCTGGACTTGTTCAGTCACTAGCTTTTCAGCTGAGAACATAAAAGAGCTGCACAGTTGAAATGGTGGGGGTGGGTTCAATGTGGATATTTGTCTCTTTTGTATTTCATATGATTTAAGACCACATATGTATGAAAGATCCAACTTTATAATTGATAATGGTTACACTTCTGCCTTTTGTTAGATTAGCTAATGGCCCTCCAGATCTGAGATGTTGTTTACTGCATCAGAAACTTCAGGTAAATATCCCAAAGCTAAGAATGATTTTTCTTTTTCCTAAGGCAACTGTCAAATTCATAGCCATTTTTAGCTAAATATGTTGTTGCTGTGGATTTAATTACGCTTGTATTCTTGGGTCTGGATTTCTTTTCTTGGGAAAATATTATAGCAACAATTTCAATATAACTTTTAGAATTGTAAGAGATGTTTTGGGACTCGACAAGTTTTTTCTGACATTGGTTCATGATTTTTTGTTTTTCCCCCCTTTAACTTGTTAGATGTTAAACTGTTGCATTGAAAGAAAGAAAGCAAGAGACGAGGGGAAAAGAGGGAGCATGTCTGATCGTTCACCTGGTGGTACTTCTGGTGATGCTGGAAAAGGAGCAGACCACTCTGGAGATAATCCCGATAAGGATAAAGAAGTTGGCAAATCTTGGGAATCATGGAGTGACAGTGAAGAGGAATTTTTTGAATGTCTTAGTGACACAGAAGATCTTAAAGGAAATGGGCAGGAAAATGGAAAGAAAGGAGGAGCAAAAGAAGGCAACAAAGAGCCTGCAAACCTAAAACCAGAAGGTCGTCTGCATCCGCATGGAAAGCTGACACTGCTGCATCCAGGAGAGCCTCTCTACATTCCAATAACACAGGTTAGACACACAATAACAATACACAATAACACACAATAACACAATAGCAAGAGCTGAGCCAGGTGTGCAATATGACTCTCATACACTATGGGTCTTTTTACCAAATTTTACTTAAAATATTCTTTTTAAAACAAGACTTAAGCTGTCTTGCTTGCCTTAAATGTAGGTTTCTATTTCTACCTCTCAAGGCATTTTCCATCATCTCCTTACTTTTATTTCCTGTAAAGCAAGAACTGCTGTGGGCCTTCCACCATGAAGATTTCTAGCTAACCGACTAGAGTATTGCATCAGATTCGTTGCTACTTTCTCAACTCCTATCTAAAAGGCCATAGTCATCAGGTTTTGGTACCATTGTCTAGAGCAGGTTTATCATCAAACAAGTTAGAACTATTACCAGACTTTCTTGCAGAGTGACTAGAGATGAAATAGGAAGTGCTGGCATCAGAGGAAATCATTTGGAGTCAGTGTGCATGGAGAATACAGGATTTTTCATTCAGTTGGGAGAAATTGTTTTTAGTGAATGTTGCTTTGTGTGGGTAAAAGCATGAGCACAGTGTAGGCAGGCAAAATAGTGTCAATTAATTACATGCTGACAGTGGTAACAAAAATTCTACATTGCTTTAGGCGGATTTTTATCCATTTCAATAAAACAGTATCAGTCAAATGCTTCCTGCACTTCATCCAGATTTTGGCATTTTAACAGTATATCCTTAAAGTGTTACTTCATACTCCAGTTGTTTCTTTTTAGCTTCTTTTCTTGTTTGTTTAGTGTCCTCTTCAGATGCACAGCTTTAGGATAAACAATTAAAGCATAGAAAATTACGGTTATTTCCTTTGAGTACAAATAAAGTTGAATGAACTTTTGGTGGCAGGGAGCTTTCCAGTCCCTTTTACTTAATAAGGGCTAAGTCTCCAAGAAGCTATTTGTAAACTTTTTCCATGTTACAGGAACCAGCGCCCATGACTGAAGATTTGCTGGAAGAACAGTCGGAGGTACTGGCAAAACTAGGGACATCAGCAGAAGGTGCTCATCTTCGGGCACGCATGCAGAGTGCCTGCTTGCTCTCAGATATGGAGTCTTTTAAGGTACTACTACTTAAAAATTATCTGAGACTGCTTTCTTCTCATACTCTTGCTCATGTTGAACAATTTGGAAGGTTTTTCTGACAAATGTTTAGTTGGTTTTTATCCTTCATAAAACAGTTTCATAATAGTTTAAATTGAAACTAAAACCCTATTGATAGACTTTGACATGTTCTAACAGTTTTATCTAGCCTGTTATGCTGTAGTGTGCCATTAAATACGCAGAATGCCTGTGGGAAGGGAAAAACACCAACAGCACTTACAGCTCAAAGATTGGGAACTGGAAACTTGGACAAACCCATGCAAAATGATGTCAGAAGAAAACTCTGCCTCAGAGTCCTGAATCAGCATCTCATGTACCTGCATCCCCCTGCCTTGTAGATTTCTTTTAGCATCTCTCTTACCTGTGTCTAGTTCTAAATGCACCTTTAATCAGACTTCAAAAGGATAAAATGTAAAGGTGGTAAAATAAAAAACCACATCTATTGACACATAAATATGTACTTGGATTTGGGGAGGTGGACATAATTTTTATGTATAGTTGAAGTCGTTTTGTTCAGTAAGAAGGGTAAGTTACCACTGTTTATCTCCTATATGAAGACAGGCTGAGAAAGTTGGGGCTGTTCAGCCTGGGGAAGAGAAGGCTGCATGGAGACCTCACAGCAGCCTTCCAGTATCTGAAGGGGGCCTATAGGGATGCTGGGGAGGGACTCTTCATTAGGGACT
>JBCJKH010004234.1:37811-48339 GCA_039877255.1 Loriculus beryllinus | reverse complement strand
CCTGTGCTCTGGAGCACCTTAGTTGTACCACCATCACCTTGTCATCTTGTTCAGGCTTTTTTCCTGGCTAGGATCCAGAACTTCTCTGTGGGGTTTCAACTATGTTACTTTAAAAGCAAACTTACATATGGTGAGTCAATCAATCTCTACTTGAAGTGCAGTGATAGCAACTTTTTTCTTTATAGAACACATATGGGAGGAGAGTGAATTGCTGTCCCCCCTCACACAATTGCATGTTGGTAAGTACATTACTATGTATTTGCTTTTCTCCTTTATGTGAAGGATAGATTTAGATTGACTGAGGACATACCTGAAATAGTACTGTGATGCTCATTCGTGTTCCCACTTCCTGTCCCAGGAAGTTTGAGCTCTGTTTTTGTTACAATGACTGTGACAGATGAAAGTGGAGACTGCTAATTGTGCCCATGGGCTTGGACTCCCACTTGAGTCTTTCTGATCCCAAGAAGGTGCTGTAACCACCTGCCTTTCTGTACCAAGTATATTGAGAGAGGGTTCTGTGTCTTTTGTACTTTGAAGAATTTTTTACATCTATTTATTGGGAAAGCACTCTGGCACTTATATTTAAGGATTTGGATTGTACATAGGTGGAGATACGGGTCTGTCCAAAGACTCCTGCTTCAGGGGAAAAAAAGAATTTGCATATAGTTCACCCCAGCTTGTTTTTGCTGCAGTAGGTATGTTGACCTTCAGGTGACTGTTCAGTCTGGAGGTTGTTCCGAAGGCATCTTCTGAGGTGGACAGCTCATTTAGTGAATGACACAGAGAGGAGTTGAGGTCCCTAAATAAGGGTTTCAAATTTCTTTCCTTGGAACAGTTAACCTGCACAGCACATGGTTGTGTGAGCTCAACAGCATTTCACACTATGGACTTCTTACCTTTGCAGAGTTGTTAACAGCTGCTTTATGCTCCAGTTATGCATCAGTGACTAAAGCTCTTTCTATTGGGGACCACAGTAAACGTTCTGCTAACAGTAAATATCCCACTGTGATTCTGTCTTACTATTTACTATATCTCCTGCTAAATAACAGTCTGTATTATGAGGAAAAAAAAGTTAGTCTTATATCTGAACAAATCAGATATACAATTGAGTTGCTTCTCCTTGATTGAGAGCATCCAATGTAACTGTCCATGTTCTTAGATAAAAATAAATTCAAAACGTAGCTGCACTTAATTTCAATCTGAAGTTTTCTATAAAGCTGGATAGAGATTTTAAATAGCATTTGGCAATTGGCTTAACTGAGATTCCTGTGAAATAATTGGCAAGTGATGTCTAGAGGCAATGAGTTAAGCTACTGCTGGCTGCACTAGAAAAATCCCAGTCATGATTTCTCAGTTTGTTTCTTGAAGATATGACAATAAATTATCTCTTGTAGGTTGTAGTATACAGATTGCACTGTGTGTCTTTCTGAATTAAGTGGTTAATATCTTCCTCTGAACATCAGTGGCAGGGCTAAATTACTTCTAAGAGCAATGTATAAGCCTTTTTAGAGCTAAGGCTGAACATTTAAGTTGCTTATTTCTGCTGCTAACAATACTGAATTTCATGGGGCAAATGAAAAAACAAATATGGGTGCTGACTTACTTGCATACTTTTCAAATTCAGTACACAGCAGTCTCAGTTTGCCTTGCTTTGAAGAAAATGTAGCCTGAGGGTACAACAACAATAGTACACTGCAAATATTTGGTTTGTGTGGTGTAAGATTGACTTTGAGTGTTACATGGGAAATAAACCAAACAAAAAAATCCAACCCCAAACAAATGATGAATCAAACCAGCAAAATGCAGGATTACAGAAGCACTTTTATACCTGGGACTTAAAAACTGAGGTACTGTCTGTTGTGTTTTACTCTAGTGCAGTCTCAGGCAATAAACTTAATTTTAATGCCTCAGTTTACCTATGTCAGAGGGGCAGAGGAAAAACATCTTGCAAGTACTGTTAGATTAGTTGCCTCAGAAGAGTTCACTAACAGTTACACAGTACTAGCAGAACAAATGTTGGTGTTCACTGGGAATTTTCATAATGAGATTTGTGTATCTGGAGAATCCAAGGCTGTCTTGAAGTCAGAGGCAGATATCTAATCTGGGGTCTTAGTTACTGCTGTAATAGGACTATTTTTAGAATTGTACTGGGCTGCTTTTGTTCTGCTGTAATCCTTTCCTGTCTCATTACCATAGTCTGTTTGCTCCAGTAAACTTTAAATACCTCCCAAGTGTATAATATACAAAGATGAGCACCCCACAATCAGTAATTCTTCTTACTCACAATCCTAGCAGGTGAGCTGTCCAAGGCAGGCATCTGCACTAAGTTTCTGTCTTTGTACATGTCTTATGGAAGTTGTTTTCTCTTAGACTATACTGCACAACTAAATTGTCCCGGAGCCTCAGATGAGGTCACTAGATTCTTCACACAGTATGATTTTGTACTTCAAGCTATAACTTTTGATGAAAGTTTTTAGAAGTTTGTCCTAGATGGAACTCCTGTAAGGCCAAAGTCTGTATCTTTGCAATGACAAGAGAGGTAGCTGAAGTATGGTGTCATACAGGAGTTGTAGAATATGCTAATGATGTGTTCCTGATGGTACAGCCAGGAAAACTTCCTATACCCTTAGAACTTCAGTTGCATTCCTTAAGACTTAAGGATAACTTCTCCAAGTAAGAGAGTTTAGTATAAATTCACCATATAAATCCCATCTCTTCCCCTGACTAATCTGGAACCTGATAAGGACATTACCTGTGGTGTTTCTTAGTATCGTGCTTTCTGGGCTTTTTGTCTTGCCGTCTGGTTAGCAAGGTCCTTTAAAGAGAAATCTCATCTTGCAGTTCAGAGGTTTCTTACTTCATTCTGCCTGAACTGTTTCTGTGACAAATCTGCTAGTTGCACAAGTAGACAAGTCATATCTAATACACAGTTCAGGTTCTGATAGTCCAGTTCTTGTCTTCCCACTTTACACATTATGCTAGAAGTCCTCCTGGCCACCTTTGGTATAATCTGTGTCTTTGTAACGCCATTATATTCAGACTGTGCTAACAATGATAGTCTTTTGAATCTGAAGATAGCATATGAACAGACTTTCTGATTAAATTACCAGGCCTCTGACTCTCTCTACTGGCCTCCCAGTGTTCCTGGCATTCCTTCCCCCCAGCCTTCTTGAAGTACTTTTTTTCCTTCTTTCTTTCCTTTGCTATAATTGGGAAATTAAGACATTCACCACCTAGAACAACTAATAGCCAAGCAGAAAAAAATCCAAACGCCAAGCCTAGCACACTTAAAATCCCTCAGTGGCACAGCTCACATTAGGGCACAAGGGAAGTAAAGCATCATTGTATTGCTATTTCATTATAGCTATATTCATCTGTAGGTTCAAATGTTTGTCTTAACCTCCATCTCATAAATTCTAAGTGGTTAGTTCATTGTAAGGAAGACTGAAATATGGAGACAGGTTGACAAAACGCATTACAAGACAGTTGCATTTCCCTTCATTCCTTGGTTCAGGTCAGCCATACTTTAGCTCATGGAGATGCATCTTGTTTAGCTTTCAGTGTTTAGAAATACAGAAGAATGGTTAGTCTGTGATTTGCACGCAGCCCAGCATCAGCACTTATTCACTTATTTGAAAATTGTTCAGCATTTTGTGATCTGAGATTTATGTCTTGAGCTGGTTCAGTGACTCAAGACACATCATTTAAAACATGACCAAAATAACATTACAGTATGCTGTATATCATCAGCCAGTGAATGATTCTGGAACAAATCAGTTACACCTCTGAAAGCAGTGGTGGTGTTTTCTTTTCTTTTTTGACTGAATTAAAATAGTACTTTATGCTTCCTTTTCATTAAATGAACAATGGTACACAGAGGTAACTCTCAATGAGCTCAAAGGTATCTCTTATTTTATGACAAACCTCTGTACCCTTAATGTGTTCATCCACCGTACAGAATACTTTCCGCTACTACATCTGAAATTTGCCAGTATTCTTGTGGTGTCTATATATGGTATTTTTGGTAGAGGCCACAGATTCCACTTCTCTGTATATCAGCTCTGTTTTCCTTATCCAAGTATTGACTTTTATTGCATCACCAGAGCTTTGATAATTGTAAATGGGCAAATATGTAAATGTTTTTTAGTTGCTGAAGGAGTGCTGATTTACAGCACAGAAGACCTGGCTCCAGAACTTGAGCAGATAAAATGAATTGGGGTATTTCTGATGAAGATATTACTCCAGTCATGCGGGTGAATGGAATTCTAGAAAGTGAGAACAATGCAGAAAGATTAAACAAGCTAGACAATGAAACAATTATTTATATCTTCATTTTTAGCACACTGGCAAATGGAATGCATCTAGCTAAGTATATAAGTCTCACAAGCTGCCTCTCAATCTGGACCTGTGGAGCTGAGAGAAAGCACCGTAGAGAGGAGGAGAGAGACAGCAAGAAATCAGAGCAAAACTGCAGATGATGGGAACATGCTGTAGAACTGCTTTCAGCCCCTGAAGGAAGCCAGCGTAGTGAACTTGTTCTGCTAAGGTCAGTACTAATCCTATTGATGATTCAATTCTTTAGAGCAAGATGCTGAAACTAACTAAATAGATAAAAATAGTTATAATTTAGTTCTTCTCTCACTGGACTCTCAAGGCTTGGATCCAAACCTGGGATGTCATCCTTACTGTTGGTCCTTGCCTTTGCTTTCCTCCTCTCCCAATCCACATCAAACACAGCTTGCCAAAGAATTTGGGAAAATACTTTTCGCTATCTTTGAAGGAAGTATGGGGCCAAGAAATCAGAAAATGCTTTGCTGTTTAGCTGTTAGTATTTATAAAACCAGGAAGCCATCGTTTACGGGCTTGCCGTACAAGGGCTGAATAGACAGAGGAAGTGGTGTTTTAACATTGTTAGTGGATCAGTAGGAAGCTGTGATCCAACTGAGTCTTTCTGACAAACTGACCACTTTGTATAAGTGTGTTCTTGTGCCCGAGTAACTGAAGAATGACGGAGAAAGGTATGCAGTTTGTAAAATAGAAGTGGGAAGACTGTGAATTACACTCTAATGGCTAGCTATAACAAATTATATTTTCCCTTTAAGTAGACTCTTCAATCTTACTTTTCCAGCTAAAAGATCTCTTATCTGGGATATCATTAAAACTCCCCACTGTTGCTCAAATGTTAGATACTTAATATTCTTCTTTGTTTCCCATTAGTATTACATACTTTAAAGCTATCTCTGGTCAAGGAGCATAAAGTAGTTATGCATAGCAATAATGGACAGGGTTGTTTCAAGCTAAGTACAGCATGGATTAGGTAAATGGGAGACAAAGGTAAATCTATGACTCTTATTATCTCACACTCCTATGACACATCTGCTTATCCTGCCAGAAAATGGTGCAGAGTTGTTGGGGCTGTAGGTTGCTGGGGCACAAACTACTCATTCAACTCTTACCCTCCTCAGCTGTCTACAGCAAACCTTACAGAAAGGGAGGCTGCAGTAAACACAAGTTTTCCTGTGCTTTCATTTTACACCAACAACTTTTTGGCAAGCCAGTATGAGCTCATCAGTATATTTAAGTAATTGGGCTAGTGATAACAGAATTAAGATAATCAAGCCAACTGTGAGAATCGTTTGGACCTCCATGGCAAATGTACATCTATGCAAAAGAACTTGTTGCAGTTGCAAGCTCCATTTAACATACTCTTTCTTACTATGTATTTTGTTTCAGTAAATGTTTGTTGCAAGCCGAGCTGTAGCCACGTCTCTGACTATGAAGACTGGTAGGAGTTTTATGACAGATACATCCCATTAGTGGTATGTTTCATTGGTGATAGCTAACCATCAAACTCACCCATGTACTTGAAACAGTGAATGTTTGAACTTACAGACTCCAGTCAGATTATACATGTACAAAACTTTGTTAATTGCACAAGTATTTAAGTGTTTTCAAAGGTTGAAATTAGAATTCAAACTAAATTTAACAGATCATGTAATTAGTTTGAAGTCAGCAAGTTAAAACTCTAAAAATGCACTAGCAAGCTATATGTGCAAGAAGGAAAAGAATAATAGGATTAAAAATGATGAATTTAAGATGAATCTGGATGTGGATGTTATAAAGGGCCCCAGACTAAATAGAAGCCGCCAACTGGTCATTGACGGAATATATTTGCAGGGATCTTGTACATGAGATGCTGTTTCTAAAACTAGAACAAAATAACATAGACAAACTGGAACAGACAAGTGTAAATTAACAAATATCATAAAATTCAAAAATTTTTTTGCAGAAAGTTTTGAAGAGTTTGTGGTGCTTGAGGAAAAAAAATTGAAATGTGGGAAAGATCAGAAAAGAAGGCAGCCACAAGATTAATTCTCCATATTAATTTGTAATTCAGTGAGATGTAACAGGCTTATTATATAAAAAAAAGATAAGGCATTGGAAAATGTCTCTAAATAAAGATGGGTAGTGGAATGGATTCCCATAATCTTTTTAAGCATCTCCATTGCTGGAGTTCTTTAAGGACAGAGTAGAGAGACATGGAAGCTGATCTGTATAGACAGTTTTGCCTCAGAGGAAGGATGAAACAGTATGTATGTCTTCAGACCCAACTGTGCCTTTGCTTTATTTTTATGGTATTTTTTTCTACATGTATTTCATCATTTGTATGTAATGCAATGCCAAAGACATTAAAATAAGGTTGCTTAAAGTGTGTATGGAAACAAACTGATTAAATTAATTTTTATGTTTTTCTACTCATTATGGAGTATCATGCTGAGGCAGAATACAAAATGAAGTGTGGTGTGAATGCTTATTATGGAAAAGCAAAAGAAAAATAATCCAATATATCCATTTGTAATGGAAAATGTTTTCTGGTAAGAGAGCTTGCATTTTCACAGTACTCTTCTACTTTGACTTTCAAAGCGCTTTCAGAAATGTTCTTTGCATCCCTGTGGCACTTTGTGAGATGTGACCACATCTGTGTAGCTTCGCATTGGAGATAGAAGCTCCAAAATACCCAGTTCAAGATCTAAAACCAGCAGGGCCAGGCCTGGCCTGGCCTCCTTCAGGTGCAGCTCATCCCCTGTTCTATGTCATGCTCTCTCAGCATCACTGTCACTTCTCAACTTCCAGAAATGTCACTGTGCTTTCATCAGCATTTTAACAGGAGTTACCATCCTGTATGACAGGAACAAGTGTTGAGTTACTGCCCTTTCTTGAGGACCTCTATGAACACAACTATGAAGAGCAAACAGGTAACGGGAGCTTCTATATGAGAAAGCATAGGTAGAAACCTGAATTGGCATAAAGTTTGCAACCTTGACTCTGTGCGTTTTTGGGTATTTTTAAAAATAATTATTTAATATTGCTGTTTTTTTCTGAGCAGCTTACATGTCTGCTTTATTTTAATGATGAATACTTGGGTCATACAAAGAGTAGTTGCTGTGCTAATGAATACTTCTCCCCGTTTATTTTATTTTAATTTGGCAAGTTCTCAGAGGTAAATACGTTATAGTAAAACTGTCTCTTTATAGACAGCCATCTGGACATCAAGATAAATCTGTTAAATGTCTCTCTCTCTCTCTGTATATATGTTTATATATATAGACACACAAGTTATTTGTCTGGTATTAGGTGGATTTACTTTCTATGAAAACTTAGCACTGATGTGCCTTGCACTGCCCTTCAACACCACACTTTGTGGTGTCATTGTTAGAGGCAACAGCAAACAATATTTATACAACATAGGGGAAAGAAACCTCCAAACTCATTTATAATGAGAATAACCTTAGCCAAGGATATTTCTCTGGAATTAATAACTAGCTGGGTTAATGGTCACTGGCTTCACCTTAGGCCCTCAGTTAATCCCTGAACCTCAGTTGTTATTACCTAATTGACTTAGTTTCATTTCATTTTAACATTTCAAAGTGATCTTTCTAAAATCACACTGACAGAGTAACGTGGTCTCTGTAGATGTGCACTGACATGGTTTCAATACTGTTACTTTGTCTCCATACTCTCACATTGACATTTCATTTTGTTTTGACATCGCAGTGCCACATCTATGGATCTGTGCAGATGACATGCGATTGTTCAGATTAGGTGAAAGCCTGCCCAGGAGTGAGGGCAAGGGAACATCTTACATAGGGACATGATGCCAGCTAAAAGCCATTATGCAGAATTAGTGGTGTGAATGATAGTTAGCAAACATGATTTGCATGTTTGTAAAGAGAAGAAAGATAAAACTTCACATCAAAATTTGCTGGCTTTCTTAACAAACAGAAATCTTTCCACTCTTAGATCAGATAAAAAACCTAGCTTGAAAAACATGCCAGGTAATGTATTTAAAAAGAGGGGTTTTGGTATTACCATTTTATGCTCATTGAGGCTGCAAATAAATTATACAAATCTGGTGTCTTTCAATAACATAGTATCCACATGAGCAATTGAATAAGATGCAACTCTAAATTGAGAAATCTCTATAAAAATAAGGCATAAAAATGAAGTCTTTTTATGATGTGGAAAAGTTTCTTTGAAAGTCTTTTGAAGCTCTTTGATGCAGCTCTGAAATAATTTTGGTAGATTACTATTGTACGAAACACATAATTTATAGTAGCTGACCTAAGCTGCTCTTTGTATAACAGCCATATATGAAACAATAGCAGGAAAGTGAAAAACACAAGGGGAACTAAAACTGCTCTGTTTATTATTTGCTCATAATTACATCTTCCTTATTTAATCTTTTGAATCCTGGCATGTTCTTAATAATACAGATTCAATTAATATTTACTATACACAGGAGAGTTAGTTTTGAGTAATGCATTTAGACTATCCAAACTTTGTGTAACTTGTGACCTTTTCCTAACCTTAGCGAGGTCTATTTTATACAGATCGTACTAGATAGACGGTTTCTCTATGAATGCTGAAGTTGCTGCCAAGCTCCCATTGTTAGCTAGTTCATTTTTCAACAGGCACACTTTAGGTTCCTATCACACCACTGTAAAGATCAAGCCCTTGAGGTTTCTTCTTTTGTCAACATAATAAAATGGTTATTTCTGAATAACCTGCAAATCCATCACAAATGGCCTTTTGTGACTTGGAATAACATGATACCAGGATTTTTTTGGTTTGTTTTTTTTGCAGGCAGCCTCCTATTTTATTCCGTATTATTAAATTAATACTTGAGCAGCATTTGTCTTAGTATAACTCAGCCTCAGAATAACAAATGCATGGTTCTGACAAGCTATTCCTGCTCAGTGTTCACTGTCTAACTGCCAAAGATCCCTTCAGAAGCTAAACGGTGAGACTACTTTAGGTGAAGGAAAAGGAAGAATTGAGCTCAATTCTGCTTACTTCTTCTGTTGACCTTCGAGGAGTTTTAATCAACTCTGTTAAATAAGAACAACCTGTAGGATGGACAAGCTGTTGCCAGAACAACTGTGGTTTGAGAACTGAGATCTAGCCATCTTTTCCTTTCTGAGACAAGTAGATTTTTGGCACAGGAGGAAAGCTAAACCTTTGACTTCAATAGACTTTGCAGATGTGCTGCACAAGCAAGGCATGAACATGTGGAAAAGAAGACTCCTTAATGAAAGAGACCGCTCTAACAGCTATATTCCTAATATCGACTTTGCCTGTTTTCTGGTAGCACGGATGCAGATTAGTATCAGAAACAGAAGCTGTCACTAGAAAACTTAGGACAGACTCTTCAAAGGGGAAACAAGGGCAAATGGGAGGATGCTGAATAAATAAATGTGAAATGGTTAAAAAAGGATGGAAAATTCAAAGGGAAGGATTTAAAGACAGACGAAAAAAGCCATGAAAAGTCTTATGTAATAGTAGTCTACAGGGCGAAGAAATCCAAAAGCAAATACCAGGACATAATGACTTTTTGAATGTACTGATGTAACAAAAAAGGATGAAAATTATTCATAAACTATCAGTACTATTAATGTGCTAAAATAGTAATAAAGTAAGAGCACTAAGACATTTGGTCCTTTTTCTTCAGCTTTAGATTGGAAGTTTTATTCTGCTCTGAGCTGGCTTCAGGGAAAGATCATTAAACTCTGCTAATAATTTGTCCCCAGAATACAGAAATGGTAAAAAATGTTTTGTCTTTATATTAGAGTGTGACCCACCATTGTGTGGCTTCTCCTTACAATGAAGTTTTACTTCTCTGTTCAACACAATTGCACCAATTCCTAAAGCTCAGAACAGGCCTCATTACAGTGCTTGTAAGAGCAGATGCTTGGTGAGTCTATATATGCCAGTGTGAACATCATTCAGCGTTATGCACACTTCTGTTTTCTGGCTAGGCGTAATTCATTAGCAGACTCTACATAATACTCCATAAAACTGGATTTGGCTTTAATGTTAAGGTTCTAATGACTATAGCTTTATTTAAGAAAATAAAATCAACAAGCAGCCCATAAACAGTAGACTCTCCTCTTTAATACTGAAGTTGCTGTTTACATAGGATAAACAGAAAAAAAACCCCCATTGTTTTTTGCTGATCCTTAGTAGAATT
>JBCJKH010004234.1:23444-37801 GCA_039877255.1 Loriculus beryllinus | reverse complement strand
TTGCAGGGGGGAAAAAAAAAAAAAAACCCCCAAGCAGTTTTTTTTTTTTTTTTTTTGCAAGATACAAGTAGGAATAACAAATGATAAAAAAAAAGACTATGTTCTTTCAGCATTTAAAATAGTGACACAACATAATTTTTGTGGTGGCAAAGCTTGTTCAATAACATGTAATGAAATTAGTACAGTATGTATACTTTTGTGGCTTATGTCATCCTCATTCTAATACAAAGATGCTTAAAGGGCGCAATATATAAAGATGAGGTCAAAGCTTTTATTAAAGACAGCTGTATTGCTTTCCAACCTGTTATGTCATGGCATTAGGTAGAGTAATAAACAAACAAATACGAGCCTACCCTGATTTATCTGTTTGTCCCCGCATAAATTTGTTTAATGTAAAAACAAAGCAAAGCTTTGATGGAGGTTGAGCAGGATTTTCAACATCTGTGCAGATAAATTTAATTTATTCAAAAAGAAAAAACAGCATTAGTGCATCTTGTAAAAGCTGATTTAAATGATTTCATACAACAGAAAGCATATGCACTAGCTAAAACAAATTCATTTTGCCCTTCAAACCCGTTTTACTCGAACAACAATTACTTATGAATTTTCTACTACAATAATGTTCAGTTATTTCTCCTTTTTTATTCTCTTCTGGATTTCACACATTCCACTAGCCTAAACCTGCAGTCCCAGGGGCAGCAACATCCTACATGCAGTTCCTGTGTAGCATCAGGCAGGTATTGCTTTTGTGTATCTTTATGGGCAGATCCTTAAAGCTGGTTAGGTAAAATAAGCTAAGCACAATACCTTAAATAGCTGAGCAGGAATGAATTACAGCTGTAACAGGTTTATTTTTTGAATAAATCTTTCCACTATAGCATGTTAAAACCTAGGATAATAATCTCTACGCAACAATAATTCACTGTACTGGAGCTATACCAGCTTATCTCTGCAGCAAGAAACAGAGTACTAGGAAGGCTAAAGAAAGATATTTTTTCCTGAAAATTAAAGATTAGTCAAAACGATAAGCTCCTTTCTGAAACATAGCAAACTGTTAAAACGAGAACTAAAAGTTCAAAGTAAAAATACTGCATATGCATCTGAAAACTATAGCTTAAAGAAAATAGAAAAAGATTAATACCGTTTAAAGTCAAGGCAAGACTATAAAAAGCCTGCATGTGATTTTTGAAATCATACAGGCGCACAGAGTATCACCTCAACTGCAAAAGATGATGAATATGTACTGTAATGTTTTAAAGACCCTTTCCTTATGGAAGAGGTTATCAACTTGTGCTTTAGGAAGACTGTTATCACACCTTTAATTCTACAACAAAATCCGTACCTCTGTTTCTCTGAAAATCAGAACATGGTGAGCAGACATGCAAAACTCTTGCTGCCTTTTAAAAATATTCTGTCCTTTCCCAAATGCCAGTTAGCGAAGAAAAAGAGTATTAAAGAGTGTCAAGGCCTGTAAGCTGCTATTAAAGAATCTCTGAGAGCACAAACCTGAGGCCCAACACTGCCCCTTTAAGTGGTGATGAGGATGAAAATAGGGTGGGATTGAGCTCACTCAAATCTAAGGAGGGCTAGCACCCACCAAAATACTCTTCTGCTCTTGGTGGTTTCAATAAAGAGAAAAACAACGTTTTTATAAGTATATATAAGTACAGAGGAAACTACTGCTCTACTCAGCAGCTTCTATAGGCAAACTTTGCATGTCTATTTGTCTTGCAGCACAGGTCCAGTAAAAAGCACTGTTTCATCATATATATATATATATATTTTATTTTTTTTTTACTCCTCTTGTTGAACACCAGGATGGCAATCTTCTTCAGAAGTAACCCACACAGAGAGCTCTTGCACATTGTTCTTGCGGACTTCAATACGCCAGAAAATTGTATGTTACAGTACCTATAGGGGTCAAGACAGATTCCTTCCTTAAAGTCAGTTAAGAGAAAAATTCCTAGGTACAAATTCCCTGGGGGGATGGGGTGGAAAAGACAAACGCAAGTTATTTTTGAGTCGTTAAACTACTTATTAAAAACCCACAAATGTAACCCCAAACCTCACCCCCAGAAATCCACTAATTTATTTTTTTAATTGTTAACTATTTATTCCATTATTGATTTTAGCAATTAGGTAGTGACAAAACACATATACCAATTATTCTCTCAAAGTCTAGTTCTTTACTGTAACAGGCAGAACTTACCCAGTCCTATCTTATTACTTTAGCTTTATGAGATCTGCATTATGTTTTAAGCCCCAGAATAACAGTCTTTACCAATCTTCCCCATCATTGTAGGTGTTTCAGTCAGTTCACTAGCACTGAATAAATCTGGGAGTTAAACCATAAAAAACCACTTATTTTTAAAGGTGACTCCCTAATAGGCATAAGAACTGAAAGTTGCACCTTTCAGCCTCTGCATTTTTGTCTTTGTTTAGAATGCTAGAAGAAGCCATCCGGAAGGAAGAAAGATTATGAGTATCTAGAAACTAGCTGTTTGACAGAGACAGAAATGCTGATAATGAGTGGGTTGTGTCTGTCTTTTTTGGCTGATCACAACAGAGGTCTGAAGCAAAACAGAAACTCTTGATATGTTTGTGTAAAGAGGCAGTAGCATGAGGGCAGGCAGCAGGAGTTCAGCTGAAGTTCAAGGCAGATGCTGCCATTAGTTTACACTGCAGGAAAGTCAAATTGCTTCCGGATTTACCTCTTCCTCCCAACATCAGCGTTGAGCCATGCTGTGTTGCAGAGTCACAATGTCGGTAGGAAAGCAGTCTTTTAGCAGGATACCACGCTCACGATGGCAGTCCAGCTCTTCAATAAATCCATACCAGTAGATGACTAATCCAGGGCCAAATCTATCAAGCAAAAAGGAAAGTTAACTTCTGTGCTTGTGTTAGGTGAAATTTCATTTCCCACCTCTAGTTATTCCAACACAGACAATACTGGACCTCCATTTGATTTTCAAATTTTAACCAATGTAGAATCAACATATATCATTAATGCCTGATTCCTTAAAAAAAATGCTATTTAGAGTCTCAGACAATCCACATCAGACTTTTTTTTTCTCTGAATACTCTGCACATACCAATAAAAAGACCTATGCTTTAAATACTGAATAACATTCAGTAAATTTGATACATACAGAAGTCTTTCCTGCCCTGCATTCTGTTTTTCCAGATTTGGGCGTGCAGGCATTAAAATACAAGGGTTTATGCAAGTTCCAGTTCATGGAAATGACACTACCATGAAAATAATAATGAATCCTTAAAATACAATTCCTAAATGAGGTAATTATTAATGTAAAGCACAATTCAGAAAGAAATAGAAAGTTTCTGCTGTAACATCTCTGAAATGAGTCTCAGGAATTCCTCAGATATTGCTAACTCTTATCCTCACTAGGCAATCTCAGGAAGTAGCCCCATGGACCATTTTACCCATCAGGAAGTTCAGACCTTCAGGCTGGGTTCATAAAGAAGTAATCACTATCAATCACTGTATACTGTGATATGTTTTGCACATCAGTTTCACGTTTTTCCTACTGAGAGCACTTAATTAAAGGGCAGCGCTACTTTTGGTGTAGTGTTGCAGGAATTTTACAGTGAAATCATAAATTATGAATGTTGGGTTAGTAAAAGGATGTCTAAAAACAGAACTGCTTTCTGTAGTCTAACATTACAGCAGTCTGTACAACATTAGGCCAAAAAGCTTTTTCTTTCCTTGATTTATTATACGCTGTAGTGAACTTGCCAAAAACAACAGTGCAGGATGAGCTGTTAGATACCATCTGTACAAGAAAAAGTTCAATAGAATGTCATGTAATGGTTTATATGCAGAGCTGTGTGCTCTGGGCTCAACCACTATGGAAGGCAATTTTTATTAATGTTTAATTATAATAAAACTGTGTTAGAGGGCTTGCACGGTAACCTAAATGTCCACTTAGCAGACTATACAAGCACTCAAAACCGTGGGTAGTGCCAGACCAGCTTCATTAGGGTGGTTTCTTCCCAACAATGGAGGGAAAACTCTATTTGATGCGCTCATGTAATGAAACAGGCATCAAAGGAAGAAGAAACCCTGCGGCTTCCTCCTGCAGTTTCAATTAGATACGGTAGCCGTTAGCCCAAAACTGCTGCATGGCGCTGTAACATTTCGGTTTATGGCAACTACTCTTCAACCGAGAAGTGGCCTCAGTTCAGTGACAAAGTAAATTACTCCTCAGCACAGCTGAGGCAATACAGGCAAATGTGGTTTTTGCAACTGAAAGATGATATTTGGAAGGAGAGAGAGACTGAAACTGACAAATCCAGTTACACTACTTAATGTATTCAAACAAGTTTAGCATTGAATAAAGCACAGATTAAGAAGTGGCTCATATGGAAGGATGATGCTGCCTAAACCCAATTCCTAAGTTTTCTCCGTCTGGCCAAAAACTTCATGTGGGGACAAGATGTGCATGACTCCACTGCACTATGGAGGCCAGCAATGAGAAGTAAGTAGCAAGTGAAGCCAAGGACTGATGCTCCTTGCCTCCAGTGAGAGGCTGCAATTTGCTGATGCAGGATGGGCCTACTTTCGTTATTTCACAGACTTTGTATCTGTTCCCACATCAACCAAACCATAATAAAAGGATAATCTGGTAGGGATGCACATATGTGCTAACCAAAACTATTTTAAAAGCAAAGATAAAGCCCCCAGAAAACAGGAGCGGACCTTACATTTCTAATGGGCTATTTTATGCAAGCGAGAGGCTATGAAATGTCTGCAAATACTTACTCATTATAAGAGCATGTGCCAGGTGAAATCTTCATGCTAACGCTCACCCAAGTTTTGAAGGGCTCATTTTGCTCTGTGTGGCAGTTTGAATCCCCTATCCACCACAAAACAAATGAGGCACTGTGCTCATGTAATTTGAAAAGTTATTTTTTTTAAAAGGAAATTTTAAATCATATTAGTATTTTGAGATGCCCCTAAAGTGTAATTTATGTCTTTCTAGCAAATGATCACAGCTCAAGCATATTTTTTCAGGAATATTTCATGCTTTAAAAATTACCTTCAGAAATCATCAAATTTGGTGATAAAATTTATACAAGAACATCTGCATACTGCTTATTGCAGGAGCAAGTACATCTTTAGCATGAAAACATCTATCAATCCTGCTTTTGACTGTAATATGGGAAAATTATTTCCCCTGTACTGCCTAGGTTGCACTTTTTCCCACTATATTGTGCCATTCTTTCTATTATAGCTCTATATCATACCTCCCATATGTATGATCACATAAAAAACATACCATACTTTTGTTTAAAAACACTTAAGTGCAGTGCTTAAGATCAAAATTAACTTGTTGGCACATTAAGCATTTGCCACTGACTATCAGGAACTCCTGCTGCTAAGTGCTAATTTCTCTGTCATTAACACCCAGAGTTGGCAAATCACAAACAATACCACTGGTTAATTACTGCTGCCTTAATTTGAAAAGACACTTAACCTTTTTGTGTAAGGGGATGAGGTATGGAAGTGTAACCTAGAAGTAAGAACTATCCTTTTTAATTTGACTCCTTCCAAAGCGCAGATATGACACTATGAAGAACAAAACACAATGCTGTGAATCACAAAGTAAAGCTTCAAATTGATTTCTGTATCAACGGTAACATTTAACAAGTTAGAGACTAACCCTGGTTTACACAGGAGAATAAACTAAAATGACAGAATGCTTACTTAGTATTACCATGGAAAGGGGACCCACTAGCCCTGAGGAGGAGCAAAAAACCCCGTGCCGAACGCACCAAATGGTTCTAAAGCAATATAGACATGATATGCAATATAGCCTAGATTATGCCATTTCATATGGAAGACACACAGGAGAAAGTTTAAGATTAATATGAAAATTTAGCTTAGACTGTAACAAACTATGGACTCACATGGATTTTGTTCTTGCTCAGAAAAGTTCCATAAATCCCTAAAAATGAGCTTAAATTGCATTTTTCCGTCCATCTTTAGCTCTTTCCCTGAAAAGCTTAGGTGTGAAGGAATGTGTCCAAAAGTTATATGAAACTGTAGTTTTACCTATTCCAGTGAAACTATTACTTTTAGGACTTTATTTTTATATGGTGTTTCTTTTTAAAGCTGAAAAGAAATCCAAGTAACTAAGGTTTAGTTAATTCCATGCAGTAAAAATTGAATAAATAGGAAATATAGAGGCAAGCCCACTTCAGAATGTAAAGAACACAGCAAGTGAAAATTGTCCATGCAGGTTGCATAAGTTTTCTTTACAACCCAAAGCCAAATGTTTTTTTTTTCCTAAAAAAATTAATCTTTGTGCAAGCCAAGGGATCACTTAAGAAAAAGAACAGGGAAAGAAAAAACTAAGTAAAATGTGAACCTGGGTTTCACTTGCCCTCCAACTGAACCAGTTTTGTGCTAGAAAAAAAAAAATACTTTTATTTATTTATCAAAGTGGTCTAGTAGGGTCACACATATTCTACTTTACTTCAAGACAAACTACTTTCTAGTAATGTCTTTTCTTTTGGAATATCTGTGTGGGGTCCATGCTAGCTTCTAAGGATTCACCTAGACATGTGGCTGTTGTGAGTGGATTTTTTCACCATCAAAAAGACTTGCATGTGGTTTTATGAAAACTGCATTTTCAACACACTGCTCGATACTGAGCAGAAATGTAAAACATCTTGCAGCTGTTTTTAACTAAATGTTAACTTTATTTATTCTCAGTCTATTTGTTATGGATGGGCTGTATGCATCTCAGCATAACGTAAATAATTTTAATTCCAAAAGACTCTCATAATGAAATGCTGGCATATAAATTATTATTGCTAATACACACGTATTTAAGCAAATATTTTATCAAACAGATTCAGATAAGTATTCCTGTTATACAAAAGCATAACAGCCTACCTGGTTGGTGATTTTAATTCTGAAGGTCATATCTGAATGTGACTTTGAAAAGACTGCATTCTGGTCCCTTGCTTTTTAATGTCAGATCATCAACAGGGCCAACTGAAAAGCTGGCTTCGTTTCCTTGCTTTTGTTTTTAAATATCAAATCAGAGCATTACCACTTGCACATCACTACTTACTTCACAGGAGAAGGGAATTACAAAAATTCACAAATACATTATTATATTCTAAGTCATTTATCACAGTTCTTTTGAACCACAGTTGTGAGTAAAGTGGTTTTACCTGTGGTACTAATGAACCCTGAAGATATAATTAATCCCCCCTATAATATCTAATAAATTTATTGTTTAAGGACTCACAACTTTATTTTAGTGTTCTTGTAGAAGTCTCATTTGTGTCGGTGGAGGGAATTTAGATATTTGCAGGGCTAGGCTACTAGGCAACAACTGCAGACCACATTTTCAAGTAAGGTCAGTTGGCATCAGCCAGCCAACTTCCTTATGTCTAGACCAGTTTACCACTGCAGATGACACAGCATTATATATCTTGGCAAACATTTAATAGCTGCTGCTCAGACATTGACTTTGATTAGCAAGAAATGTTCCCTATAAGCAGCTACCACAAGAGTAGCTCAGAAGAGTTTGTGACAAGGTATTTTTGCTACTGTTCATTTACATAGAATTTTAAAATCAAGTAAAGGTATTTGTGCATGAAGACAGTGCATTTTTAAAACCCTGAAGGCAATTTAAAGATAACTGTGGGGTTTTATTATCCTCACCATTTTTTAAATCCTCCATACACTTTTGTGATTCAGTAGCACACATACTGTTTTAAATAAAACATGCCTTCAAGGCATTATACAGGACCTTATTTCTTCAACTTCACCAAATCTGGTTGAAAGAAAAAGAAATCCAGTACTTAGTAACAAGTTTAACAAGTTCCAATCACATACTTTTAAAGATAATAGGAAACTTGTCCATGGCACTAGCAAGCACTGAATCAAGCTTTGCACAAAAAAGTTTGCAGCATATGGTGTCTCAAGGATCCAGGCATCCAGTTTATGCTGCTTAAGGTAAAATTAAGCAAGTTAAACCTAATCTGCTTTAAGCTTTGATGTTACGACAGTAATTGGGGGAAGGCTTATTTTTACTGAAGACATGAAAAAATATTAAAGTCTATTAATATTCTATGAGACTCTCATTTCCAAGGAGGTTTTGACTCAAAAGTGAGAATTTCTTTTGGGCTGACAAAGGCAGGCACTTCCATGAATGCCAGATATTGATGTTACATGCATTTGGTACGGAATATGGAGTTGTTAGGTGAAGCAAAGGTGGATGGAAACTAGTATCAGGTCTCTGTCTCTATAGTCACGCCTCTCTTGGATATGATTAAATTTTAATGACCTTTTTTTTTTTTAATACTAGCTGTCATCTTATCTGTGAAATGAGATTGTTAAGACATCAGTCGAATAGCAGCATTTCATTAGGCTTATTATATGATTTAACTGATTTTGGCATTTAGAGAAATAAAAATTCAAGCAATATTTATGTGGATATAAGAGACTAAAATATTTTAGAATTTTGCATAGCAGAATTTTAAAATGCATATTAATAGAATGCACAAAACCTGTGCATCACTGTCATTAAAATACTATAAATACAATATAACTTTTAGCTGCATAATACATTTTTAATAAACAAACTGTCGAAACACATTCTTCACTTACACTTATTCATTCAGATTTGAGTACTGTTCTCCAGGCAGATAAAGGATTTTTATAATCCTCAATGACAAGTTGGTTTTTTTTGGTTTTTTTTTTTTTTTTTTTAAAGATTGTTCTCATGAAAATTAACTTTTAAAAGCTATGATTAAATAACATTAAGGTTACACTGATTTACAAGGATCAAGGCTTTCTAAGTGAAGACTGATGACTTTCTAAGTGAAGAAGTGAGTGAGAAAGAAAATACATACTGGCTCACGGCAGCTTATCATTAAGACAAGGGAGCCTTGAGTGAACTTTGAATTTCTCAAGTTTTGTTGGTTCATGTGCTGACTTCTACTGAAACATACTGTTTACTATTAATAGTATTCCAGATGATCAACTTTCAAAGTGGTTGTCTGTACTTAAGGTAAAATTTTCTCTTTTTTATATTTAGCATCTTCAAAATCAGGTAGATGCTTTGGACATCAGACACTGAGGTTTTGTGCTGTGAAGACAGACCCTTATGTTCTGTGCAGGTGCCCCCTGTGCCTGCACTGCAGGACTGGGCTGATGCACTTAAAATTAACATGGTGCTCATATTACCATTTCAGAAGAGAAATTGCTGCTGGACTGTTTCATGGGAACTTTGGCCAAAGTTTTCTCTGGCTTTAGCAGAGATCACTTAGATATACATTTTGGAAAACAATGCATTTTAGCTGCCTGGGAAGTTACTTCCAGTATCTGTCTAAAAAAAGGCATAATAGAGTTCCAGGTGCCTTATGTGGTAATTCGGAGATAGATCCAAGTTTCCCTGAGATATAAGATTCTTGCATCACTTAACCATCTCAATTCGGGGAAAAGCGACTTCAGGCACTTTGATGATGGGCATAACTAAGCAAAAGAAGCTCAACCAAAAAAATCTCAATCTGAAAGGTACAATAAGCACAATATAAGAAAGCTTCCTACATATTTTTTTGAAGTTTCATACATTCTTTGTTGATGGAGAGAGTCTAATATTCTATATTAGTTGTTGCATTTACATATTTGCCCTTTATCATTCAGGTTTAGCACAATGACTTAATGCACCTCCACAAATGCACTAATGTGCTCTTGTTCAAAGCAGCAATACCCTTCCATTGTGCAATATGCAATTTGATGACTAGTTTACTAAAACTATGCTACTTCTGTTTAAGTTGTGCTTTGAATTTACCAGTTAAGACACTGCATTCAGATGCACTAAGAATGCTGTTGTCATCCAAAAACACAGGGAAAAAATGTGACTGCATTACAGAATTATTTATAGAATCACAGAACGGGTTGGGTTGGAAGAGACCTTAAGGATCATCCAGTTTCAACCCCCTGCTACAGCCAGGGACACCTTCCACTTAGACCAGGTTGCTCAGAGACCTGTCCAACCTGGCCTTCAACATGCCAGAGATAGGGCAGCCACAGCTTCTCTGAGCTATGAGTTCCAGTGCCTTCACCAACCTCACAGAGAAGAATTTCTTCCTACTATGTAATCTAAATTTACTCTCTTCAGTTTAAAGACATTGCCCCTTGTCCTATCATTCCATGCCCTTGTAAAATTTCCCTCTCCAGCTTTCCTGTAGGCCCCCTTTAGGTAGTGAAGGCTGCTATTTTTATATACCATGTATTTTCATTAGAAGCAACGCTTTCAGATTAAACCCAGGCACAGAATAGCTTCCTGAAGTACTTGCTTGTTACTCAGTTTCCCTGAGAAAGCCTGATGCCATTAGTTCACTCTCCAGAGACTGACAATGCAAGGTCGCTATTGTTTGATTCTGCACATGTGACGCTGTGGATCAGTGTTGAGAGGAGTTACTGAAGTTATTTCAAACATTTTGTTAAACTCACAGCAGTCCTCCCAAAGGAATGCTTGGCTGCAAACTCCCTCTTATCCTGGGTGACAGAAAACATGAGAAAAGCTTTTGAGTACAGTTAGATTGAAGTCCAGGCAGCATTAAGTGCTGGTCAATGTATGTTGCCATTAGGTGATTAATAGTTGTTTATTTTTAGGGCTGGAAGTAACAGGCCATACTAAGGCCAGTGCAAGATGATATCGGAATAATCTGTGAGTGCCTCAGCTTGCAGCAATCCCTTCTTTCTCTGCAGCTGTTTTTCTGGTGACAGCACTTGCCAGAGTGATAGGATACGCCAAGAGTGCATTTAAGAGAGGAGGCAGTGCTCTCGCAGCAACTAACTTTTGTTTAATAATTATTGTAAAAAAGAACCAAACTGAGAAAAGTTGTCCAGCAAATTCTGATAGCAAAAATGCTGATAAATAAACACACTATATAGCCGTGTGTTTAGTATTTGCTGAGAATAAATATTGTGGAGCCAGCATTAAAGGTATTTCAAGACATTTTGAATGAATTATTAGACAATTCTGTATCTCCGAATCCTTATGCACAAATATACAATAAAATAAACCATGTAGCAGATGAATTAACAAATGGAGGACAGGTCGTTTGTGTTTCCAACTTCCCAGATCAGAGAATTAGTCCGAGACTGGATAGTAAATCACACTGAGTATCTTCACACAATGTTGCTTAGCAGTTAACTGCCAAACACACTATTATGCATAATTGACAGGCAGAAATATTTTATGTGTGATGCTGTACTTAAATTTACTCTCTCTCAAAGTGTAACTCACCTATCTGTATTAAGCAGAGAACAGATGAAAAAGAAAGTACTATGTCTGCTGCCCATTACTGTAGAACCTCATGCCCATCCAGAAGGAAAGAAACACCTCATCTGAACTGAAATATCACTGCCACCTTTGGAATCTGATGGCAAACTCTAACTGTATCTGGCATTCACTTACTTCTAATGCCTGGGGCTTATCAGCTTGTCTTCTAGTTGATACATATACCTAGTGTTTGCAGAATCGGAGTTGGCCCTGCCCCACTTCATTTTGAAAATAATTAGCTTCTCAGTTGTATTTGGAGAAGGAGTGCATCCCGGAGTGCATCCCAAGATATGTAAGTCTTATGTATCACTTGCAAAATATCCAATCTCTCAGAAGACTATAAAAACATTTCATGTGGTGAAAGGTGGAGCCTGTTCCAGAGACTTTAGGAGCACACCAAGGCAATTTGCAGAATTGTTATGCTAATTATCAGATGAAATAAGTGCATAAGTGGCGATGTACAAAGAAATCTATTTCCCCTTTTTCACCTTCTGTCTTCTTCACCGTTTACATACACATACAGAGGTCTACTATGTGAAGCTTCTGAAAAATTCACAGTGCTATTTAGATTTATTTACAAGTTATTTGTTCTTTCTTAGTATATACTAACACTATTTAATTTCAACTTCAGTATCAGGCACCCAAATTCTCTGCAGGTATAAGGCATCTCTTTCTACCTGATATTTCCAACTTGCTGCCTCATCCTGGAGTAAGATGCATTAACATTTGTCCCTCTTTTGAAAGAGCAATGATGGTGATTGTACATGTCAAAACATAACTGAATTATAACACCAAGGCAAGGGAAACCAATTCGTTTCCTGCCTCTACCAATAGAGAGTTAAACCTGCCTTTACCATCTGCAGGAGACTGGCCTAAATGATAAGCAACAACAGAAGAACTGTAGGATGCAAATTTCAAACCAGTCAATTTCGCATAATTAAAGAACCACTTAATCAAAGGCTATATACTATGGCCTAGTGGAAGAGGCACTCATGCAGGAGGAAGGAAGTCCAGATTATAGTCTCAGCTCTGAGGAAATATTTAACACTTAAATTGAAACCTCCTTCCTTGCGCCATGGTCCTGCTTAGTCTAACAAGCACAGCACCTTTCTTAGTCCTTAAATATTTCATGCAAAGGTGTTCAATACAGAAGGCTGAAAGCATAAACTCTTGTTCTCCACAACAACTTGAAGTGGGCACCATACTAATCCCAATGAGGCAACAATGCAAGCTTGAGTTTTCATAGGCAGAGGAATTGAACCCAAATCTGCAAGATATACAGATTCTCACTGCCATGTAAGTGAGCCTAGAAGAAGGGAGAGGAGGAATCAAAGTGAGAATGCTACCATTCTTGAAGGTTTAAAAGCAACAGCATATTAGTTGAGATAGCCAGTGACATATTACAACCCATGCCTAATGAGAACTGATCCAGAAGTCTGCAACACAATAAAGTCACATTAATATGAATAATTTCCCTGATATAAGAATATGTTAAAAATTTCAGAAGACAAGTCCGACTCTGTATTCCTGTGCTTCTGGTTTGGGCTTTTTTTCCTTTTTTTCTTTACCATGCAATTGTTACATTGGTATGTCAAGTCACTTACTCTGTATATGGCATTTGTATGTCAGCTGTTCCCAAAGATGGTATGGAGGTTATTATGCAAACAGCAACAAGGCCTCTATGTTGAATATAGTGAAATCCTTTTAGACAAATTTAAAACAAACTGAGAGAGACTCTGGATTTTTTTTTTTTCCTAAAGGTCAGTACAATATGTGCACCTGGACTACTGGAAGTCACTGTAAAAACTGCTGTATTAAAAATGGGAGCCTAATGTCAAACAGTGGCTAGGATACGAATAAAATCCATGCAAAATGTTGCAGTATTAACATTGTGTGCGATACAAAGATTTTTCTCAATTATTGCTGGTTTGGTGTCTGGTAACTATTACAGTTGAGTGTTTTTAACATTTTAATGCAAGAAGAAAAAAAAATATTAAGCATTGAAAACTCATAGTACTGAATAATCTATTCACCTTGACTGCTTCTCTTAACCTTTTTGTTTTATATGCAGTGTATTTTATAAAGGAACATTGTTGGTTGGCAGCCTTCTAAGGACATCAAAGATAATACCATAGGTTGCTAGTCCTGCTCAATTCTTGCTCCCTTTAAGACAAAAGCAAAACTAATAGAAAAGCAACAAGAAGAAAAATAAATACAAATTTTCCCTCCAAAAATAAATTAAACTCAATTAAGCAGCTTGGAATGTCATGAACAGCTGAACATCAAGCAATTTTATCAGCTCTTTTGAGACTAGGGTAACTTCCACCTGAGCCCAGATACCTCACTGTTTTTTGGATCTTACATTGCCTAGAAGCTCAGAATAAATACATTAAATCATAAAATTAGGATCTGCCATGAACAGCTAGCTGTCTTAACTCTCCCTTGTCAGCCAAAAACTACGAAGAGATTTTTGTTTCTTATTTAAAGTGCTTATTTTCTGGTGTTCTTTCTGTATTTGTTGCAATTTCAAAGCATGCCATAGGTTCAAAACATAATGAAGGACAGAGGGTACAAACAGTTCCTGAATTCCATGGTTGCTGTACTCTCTCTTACAGGAACCTCTCAAGAAAGCTGTCTCTCACAGAAACCCAGTTGTCATGAATAGCCATAACACAGCTTAAGGAGAGGTGCTGAAATAAGGCTTCCATCTGCTTCAGCCTGAGCACAGATCACTGAATATGTTGAAGACAGCAATGACACCTTCAACTTCAGCTAAGTAATGGAAGCCCAATATAGTGACAGGACAAAGGGTAACAGATTAAAACTTAAACAGCGGAAGATTAAATTAGATATAAGGAGGAAGTTCTTTACTGTTAGGGTGGTGAGGCACTGGAATGGGTTGCCCAAGGAAGTTATGAATGCTCCATCCCCAGCAGTGTTCAAGGCCAGGTTGGATGAAGCCTTGGGTAGCATGGTTTAGTGTGAGGTGTCCCTGCCCATGGCAGGGGCATTGGAACTAGATGA